>MDKI01086425.1:0-36754 GCA_005239505.1 Nicotiana paniculata
AGAGTAAGATAAAAATTTAAAGTATTAAGATTAGACCTAAAATAAATATTTACACCAAAAATATTATAGAATTAGGGTGTCTTCAAAAATTAGTTGTTCACAACATGCCCCTCTGTGCTTGGAAACATGGAGAGTTTTCAGGCAAAGAAAATGAACAAGGTGACTGCTTTTCGACCTCACTATTATTTAAGAAGGAAAAGAAGATAAAAGAAAAAGATGTGACTGAACCTTGGTTTTAGGCTGCCTACATATCCCGAGTTATAAGGGAATCAGGTCATGTGTAGTTCAAGTGAAAGAAGAGTGATAGAGTATTCTTAGAGGGAGTGTCGAGTGAAGTTCCGTCGAGGTTCCGATCTGCGGTTCCTAATATTACATCAAAACGAAAAGAAAAATTACATACTCTTGAAATCTAAGAGTTACAAAATTCCTATCTAAATGTCATCTGGAGTCTTGCTGTTGATTCTTAACTCGCTTCCTTCATTGACTTTAGACTAAAACTTGATGCTCTCCGATATAAAAGACTATGAAATATTCTCACAGGCTTGTTTCTTGATCAGGTGATAAGAAGATGGATCTTGAAATCCTTTGTCTCTGCATGCATCATATCAAAACTGCTTTGGCTGGTATTGAGATCAAACATTCCACTTTATCTTCCGAGAGATGGAATCTTATTTTGCACATCAAATCCGTGCTTTGCAGAAAAACCTACAAGCAATCACAAACAAACAAAACGAACAAAAAATTTCTGCCCCAGCCTGCACTAGGAAATTTTTGTGAGCTTTTGAAAACATATTAAACTATCTTTGCTATTGCAGAATAAAGAATTGAAAAAGACACATTTTTTTATTATAAATAATAGGGGATGCCGTACCTAGTGTTAACCAGAATGAAGGCAACCAGGGGATGTAGTACCTTGTGTTGACGATGGGATGAGGCTCGCGGCACTCTCGAATGCTACTAGGGAATGTCGTACCCTATGTTGGCAGAAAAATGCAGCTAGGGGATGTAGTACCCTGTGTTAGCTATAAGGAGAGTCTCGTGGCACTCGGGATGCTACTAGGGGATGTCGTACCGTATGTTAGCAATGAGAAATACAACTATGGGATGTAGTACCATATGTTAGCAATAAGAAATGCAGCTAGGGGATGCAGTACCCTGCGTTGGCAATAAGGTGAGGCTCATGGATCACTGAGATTCTACTAGGGAATGTCGTACCGTATGTAGGAAAAAAGTAATGCGACCAGGGGATGTAGTACCCTGTGATTGGCAATAAGATGAGGCTCTTGGCTCTCTAAGATTCTACTAGGGAATGTCGTACCCTATGTAGGCAGGAAAAAATGCAATAAGGGGATGTAGTACCCTATGTTAGCAATAAGAAATGCAGTCAGGGGATGTAGTACCCTGTGTTGAAAATAATGTGAGGCTCATGGCCCAGTGAGATGCTACTAGGGAGTGTCGTACCCTATGTTAGCAATAAGAAATGCAACCAGGGGATGTAGTACCCTATGTTGGAAATAAGATGAGGCTCATGGCTCGGAGAGATTCTACTAGGGAATCGTGTACCGTATGTAGGCAGAAAATAAATGCATCCAAAGGATATAGTACCCTGTGTTGGCAATAAGATGCATCCGAGGAATATAGTACCTTGTGTTGGCAATAAGATAATGCTTGCAGCGTTCTGTGGTGCTTCTAGGGAATGTCGTACCCTATGTAGGCAGCAAGTAATGCGACCAGGGGATGTCGTGCCCTATGTTGACAATAAGATGAGGCTCTTGGCTCTGTAAGATTCTACTAGGGAATGTCGTACCCTGTGTAGGCAGAAACAAAATGCAACTAAGGGATGTAGTACCCTTTGTTGGTGATAAGATGAGGCTCGTGGCACTATGAAGTGCTAGTAGGGAATGTCGTACCCTATGTAGGCAGAAAATAATGTGACCAGGGGATGTAGTATCTCTGTGTTGACAATAAGATGAGGCTCTTGGCTCTCTAAGATTCTACTAGGGAATGTCGTACCCTATGTAGGCAAAAAAAATGCAACTAGGGGATGTAGTACCCTATGTTAGCAATAAGAAATGCAACCAAGGGATGTAGGACCCTATGTTGGAAATAAGGTGAGGCTCATGGCCCACTGAGATTCTACTAGGGAATGTCATACCCTATGTAGGAAAAAAGTAATGCGACCAGGGGATGTGGTAGCCTGTGTTTAAGATAGGGTATTGATTCCCGATAATGAAACTAAGAATACATGATTACATATATATTAGAAGAAAACTAAGGATTTGAGAAATTCACTTGGTGGTGTTCGCCTTTTCACGAACTGTTTCCTAAAATTGTTCTGTTCCTGTTCTGAACAAAGAAAAATTTGTTAGTTTTAAAATGGTTGTCAGTTTGTAGCCTTGATTTCTTGGGCGACTTGACCTTGTGTCCATTACAATTGTTAGAAACACTGACTCCATCGATGGTCGTACAAATTGCCGGGAGATTCTGTCATTACTTTCTGGAGATCTTCTTTCTCAACATCAAAACCCGACTATTTTGCGCCTATCACCATTTGTGTTTAAGGTGCAAACAACCTTGCTCCCAGAACAACTTTTAACTGAGTAACTTTTATTAATTTTTGACACATTGTTCAGTCCTTCAAGCCTTTTGCTCGTTAGAGAAACTCAAAAATTGATTTATTCCTTTGCCCATTATGTTCATGTCCAGCAATCTTTGCTTCATATAACAGGGAAACTGTAACCGATTTTTTGGCCTTTTCTTTTCTTTGCTTTGACGAAATTAGATTGAAAGTTACTCAAAAAGAATTGTACGAAATAAAACAAGAAGGTGAACTAATAGGTATTACAACTTAAAGTGTACCTATAAGAGAAGAAAAATAATAATAAAAGGAATTATCTGGAGGAATATGCTGACTTCAATGAACATGACATACACTTTGGACTGGATGCCCGATCCATCATAACCGTCTAATTCTCAAAATCCATTGTAACTTTCAATTTAGAACTGAGTTCTTTGTCTTAACCATGCTTGTGTCAGGATATAAGAAGCTTTAAATCGATCAACGATGCCCTTGTTGGGTTTTCACCGATTGACCTCTCTCATTTGTCTTTCTCTCAACTCACCATTGCCTTATAGTTCCTGTGAGGGTTTTCACCAATAAGACTCTCTCATTTTATTTTTCTCTCTTTACAATGGCTGAGGCATCGCCCGTAGTATACTGACTTAGCATTCTCGAAAGTTGATCAGAAGGTCCTAACAGAGAAAGGTAAAAAGAACTTATTCAACTGAACTACAACTTTTGGAACCATTTTGACAGAAACACCGTCAAAAAATAATATAAAATCATGCCCCGATATCTTTGAATACTGGAAAATGTGGTTTTTTGTATTAGTGTGACCGAACCCCGGAGTGAGGCTGCCTACGTATCCTGTTTGGAATCAGGTCGGACGTAGTTCAATTAACCTGAACTTGTTTTGATGATTTTTTTTTTGCTTTTTTTTCATTTTCATTTTTTTTTCTTTTGATATATTTTTATTTCTATTTTTATTTTTCTTTTAAAAGATTAAGTAAATTGGTTCCAAATGAGGGGAAAATAAAGAAATAATATAAACAAGGCTTCAAAGGGTTAACTAGGGTTGACCAGTGTTTGGGTAGCGAGAATGATAGCCTTTCGTCATCCCAACTTGAGAATGCTAAGTATAAAATTTACCTAACAGAGTCATGTCAGACATAATATCTCTTGAGCGCATCCGCGTTAACAGATATATCAATCACCTATCCTTCTATATCTTTCAAGTGTAGGGCTCCTTTTGACAATATTTTCTTGACGAGGTAAGGACCTTGCCAATTCAGGGCGACCTTTCCTTTTACTTCTTCCTGGTGCGGAAAGATACGTTTCAAAACAAACTGCCCTACCTTAAATTGTCTTTAGTGCACTTTCTTGTTGTAAGCGTGTGCCATTCTTTGTTGGTATAATTGACCAAAACAAACTGCCGCCAAATGCTTTTCATCAATTAAAATCAACTGTTCCAAATGGGACTTGACCCAGTCAGTGTCTTCGATCCCTGCTTCTACAATGATTAGGATAGAGGGAATCTCAACTTCTTGATTCATTATTTCGAGATTAGACAACTTTTTAAGATCTGGGCATGAATTCCGCGTGCATATCATGTTTTTAAAGCCAGCATTAACGAAACTGAAAAGGATAAGAAATTAACAAAAATTAGGAAAAGGAAAAGATAGAATTTTACTAAGAAAATGGAACTTCGTTTCATTGAATTTGAAAGGATAGAAGGGTTAACATCAAAGAAAAGAAATTAAACTAAAATATCTGGATTACAACCCTTAAAATAATCCAAATACAGAAAAAGCAACAAAATAGACTACCAAGGCTCCTTCCTGATGTGAAGAGGAGTTGCTTCCCAGTTGTTGGGCGAGGTATCTGGACCAATGAGCTGAAAGCTTGTATGGTTGGGGATTTCACCAACTTGAACCATATTGATCTCATATAACAGCTCTTTGAGACCCTAGCGAACTTCATCATTGTCATCCTGTATGGATCCTTCCTCTTACTTTTTTCAATTTCTGAAACTGCCTGACCCGCTTTGAATTGCTTGCGTGGTTGCCTTAAGGGCTGCCTGACTCACAATTTTTCCCGACTTCATTCCATTCTCAACTATTTCACCAATTTTAATCACCTCAGCGAAAGGTTTACCAATAGCGGCCAACATGTAATGAAGGTAACCAGGATCCTGAGCTTAGAGAAAATAGTCAATCATTTCTGCCTCTTTCATCGGTAGTTTGACCGTAACGGCCTGCTCTCTCCACTTGATTGAATATTCTCTAAATCTTTCTGTTGATTTCTTCTTTATGTTGACAAGAGAGGATCGGTCTGGAACTATATCAATATTGTACTGAAACTGTACGAAAAAATCTTGAGCCATGTCGTTCCAAACGTTCCAGCGAGATATGTCTTGATCTATGAACCACTCGGAAGCAATTCCTCTAAAACATTCCCCAAAATAAGCCATGAGTAATTCTTCTTTGCCTCCTGCCCCTCTTAATTGGTTACAATACCTCTCTTCAAATGGGAAATGGGATCACCATTCCCGTTATACTTGTCAAACTTGGGGGTCTTGAAATCGGGTGGCAAATGGACATGGGGGAACATGCATAGATCGTTAAATGAAACACTCTTGTGACCTCCCAAACCCTGTATGTTTCTTATGGATTGTTCCAAGCTCTTCATTTTTCAAGTCATTTCCTCTTGTTCCATATTCTTGTCGGGCTTTTCGATCTCAAATGGGAACATGTTCTTAGGAGTATGATTGTATGAATCCGTAACCTTGAAAGTCAGTTATAGAGAGTAATGTTGGGCCTCATGAGCATTCAGTTGTGAATCATTGTTGAGCTTTTGAGCGAGATCCGGTTAACGAACGGCGAAAGTAGGGATAATGGGTATAGTAGGTGGGTCATTTCTGAGGGTTGCGGTTGGAGGACGTGGAATGGAAGTATTGGGGATAGTGGGAAGGTTAATGCTCGGATTGAATCCAGGTTGGTACAATGGATTACTTGTTAGGGAGATGGGCACTTGATTTGCAACAGACACATTATAAAGATTATTCGAAGACCCTATGGGTAGTGGAGGCGGTGACTGTCCATTCGCCCAAGCTTGGTACATCTCTGCCAATTGTTGCTTCAACACTCTTACTTCTTCAACCAGTCCTAAACCTTGTTCGACCAATTTTCCATGGACATCATCATTATCTAACTCATTCTCACTGTTGTTCGCCATTCTATTTTTTCCTTTTGATCTCGTGTTGTAAGGGTGAGTGGCCAGTTTAAACCACAAACCAACCACCTCTGTTTATCTATATCTTTTGATGACAAACAACAAACGTGTTAGAGTTAGGCATTTTGTAGATATTAATCACACATTATATGTCATGCACGTAATGCCATTTTCATATCTAAAATGATTTTGGAAGGCTTCATGCTTCACCCTGGCTTATTAGTTTATTTCCTTTTGAATTTAATGCTCTTCTTTTTTATGCGTTTTTTAAAAAAAAAGTTTCTCTCATCATTTTTTTTTTTTGCTTTTTTTTTTTTGCCAAATTAATTATGGCTATGATCGCATCCGATGGGAATTGCCTACGTATCATGACGCCGCATGTATCAGACCATTATGTAGTTCAGGAAAATCTGGAATAAAGTAAATAAACTAACTCTTATTCTTATACAATTAAGACCAAGAATGTTCCTAACAAAGAAAATATGTCTTTGGATTTCTATGTTTTTCTTTTGGAAGATTTCTAAAGAAGAAAGAAAATTATTTTTTGTTTTGAATTTTTTTTTTCTTTTTGGGAATTACCGAAATAAAGACTTCTAAATAAGAATGAAAATATTTTTGTACTTTTGAGAAGAAATTAAAAGAAAATATTTTTTGAATTTGAAGCGGGACCCTATGAAGGTTACCTACGTATCTCACATCTGGTGAGAATCAGACCCGCGTAGCTCGGTTAAAAAAAATAAATAAAATATTTTGAAAATTGTGATTTTACATACTAGAACCCTTCAAAAATTTTATTTTATTTTATTTTTTAAAAAAAATAAGTACTTTATGAAAACTTAGGAGGATATTTTCTCTTTCCCTTTCCTCTGTTCAATCGATCTATCCTAAAGTCGTTCAATATTTGAGTAAAGCCTACCAAATAATGTTACATGTAGCACAAAAATATGAACATGTCGGTCTGAAAAAATTGGTACCTGTCCTAGACGGGCCTGACCCCTGTGCCGAGTCCCGCTAAGTCCAATGCACATGATACAAATAACGCGTAGCCTACTAGGGATATTCATTACATGTGGCTTATTCTTCTAATTTTCCAAATCCTAAAGGAGATGGTATCTAGACCTGTCTTACCCGGACGGAAAACCCGAGCCAAGGAGCGTGAAGCGTCACCAATAGTAGAACAACACTGGCTAGCTAACGGCTCTCCCGCCTAAACCTGTGTGACTAAATCCTTCACCAGAAGCTGGTAGGCTAACTAGATTTATCTCAAGATAGAAATTTAGTGATGCTGGTAAGCAAACACAACATAACTACCTATCAGAAGACTCAGGGGGATGCAAGAGAGGATACAATTTATATCTATAACGGCCCGGTCGGTCGTTTTAAGAATTAGCACCCCGATCCCCTATTAATCGCTTCTCCCATGTATATTTATATTATTGGAACTTGTCGGAGCGTTGAGTGATGAAATCTGGGGTGATTTTGGACACATAGTCCAAAAATGTGGAATTTAGCTTTAGAAATATGGCCGTAGCTAAAGCTATGTGAAGACGGATCTGGAATGGAATTTCGTTGACTCCATTAGCTCCGTTGGGTGATTTCGGGGTTAGGAGCGTGTTGGAGATGTGCTTTGGAGGTCGGTTGTGGATTTAGGCTTGAATTGGCGAAAGTTAGAATTTCGGCGATTTCGGCGGATAGGTGAAATTTTGATATCATACTCGGAATGGAATTTCGAAAGTGGCAGCACGTCAGTAATGTCATTTGTAACCTGTGTGCAAAATTTGAGGTCATTCGGATGAGTTTTGACGTGTTTCGGCATCGGATGTGGATTCTAGAAATTTCATAAGTTCTTAGGCTTGAATCTATGCATAATTGATTATTTTGATGTTATGAGATGTGTTTTTAGGCACGACCAAGTTTGAACAAGGTATTAAGGTCAGTTAGTAGGTTTGGTTGAGATCCCGGGGGCCTCGGAGCTATTTCGGATGCCCAACAGGTGAGTTTGGGACTTTGAGAGCAGCTGAACCATTCTGGTTCTGGTGTCTCGCACCTGCGATGGTATTTCCGCAGGTGCGGACACGAAGGTGCGAAGGGGGTGCACGAAAATGCGGATGTAGCTTAGGCTGGCCCGACTCACAGGCGCGGAAGAGTATCCGCAGGTGCGGAGCCGCACCTGGGACCCAGCCACTGCAGGTGCGAACCCAGGTCGTTTAATGAGTTTCCGCACCTGTGATTGTGTTTTCGCAGGTGCGGCACCGCTGGTGCGATCCCGGTGTTGCAGGTGCGAAACATCTGGGCTGGTTATACCAAAATCCAAGGGTTTGAAATTCATAATTCCAAAATCGATTGTGAGCTCGGAACTTGGCGATTTTCAGTGGGATTTGAAGAGGAGAATCATAGGTAACATTTTCTAACCTTAATCCATTTGTATATCAATAATCTCTATCAATTTCCTCAATCTAATCAATGAAATTGGATGAAAACCCATGAAATTGGGATGAAATTTCCCCAAGTAAAAATCTGAGGATTTAGGGAGATTTAGACGTCGGATTTTGTTGATTCTTTTTCGAGTGGGTTCATGAGCGAATGGGTGTTCGGGAAATATAAATTTTACCCAATTCCGTGACGTGGTCCTGGTGGAATTTTTGGGCGAATTTCTTAATTTCGCGTATTAGCTTAAAAATATATTAGCTATTTTGTTCCCTTGAAGTGATATTTACACCATGCAATCGATTTGAATAGATTTGGGCCACCCGGAGTCAGATACTCATGGCAAGAGCATGGTATTGAGTTGATTAGCACAGTCAAGGTAAGTGGCTTCCCTAATTCTGTGTTGGGGACTTCCCCTTAGGTATTGTTATACTGATTTTGTTACGTGGACACCGTGTATGTGAGGTGACGAGGGCGTACACGGGTCATTGTTGCTAAAATCCTATTTTTACTTCCATGAAATCACTCATTTTCATCCCTATATTACTGTTTCATGTCTTAACTGAGTAGTTAGCTTAAGAGTGAGTATGCCTACCTGTCCTTACTTGATTTCCTCTTATTTGCTACTAGTTGCACCATGCTTAGGTAGCTTTACTCTATTCTTGCCTGTTATTTTCCTGGACTGTTTAATTAAACCGTATCCGACATACTTCTGCTTTGCCCCTGTACTGCATTTCATATTTAAATTGGGACTACGGACCGAGATCGGGAGCTTTCCCCCTGTACTGCATTTCATATTTAAATTGGGACTACGGACCGAGATCCGGGAGCTTTCCCCCTGTACTGAAATGCATATTTAAATTGGGACTACGGATGGAGATCCGGGAGCTTTCCCCCTGTACTGCATAGCATATTTAAATTGGGACTACGGACTGAGATCCGGGAACTTTCCCCGTGTACTGCATTGCACATTTACTGTTGAGATATATGTTGTGCTGAGCCGAGGGCTCTCTTTCTGTTATTAATTCTTCCAATTTCCATTAATCCTGTTTATCATTGCTAATCTATATTTCACTTTTTTAAATTGTATATTGACTTGTTTTAAAAACTCAGTAGGGCGTCAACCTGACCTCGTCACTACTTGACTGGGGTTAGGCTTGGCACTTACGGAGTATCGAATGTGGAGTACTCACGCCCTTTCCTGCGCATGTTTTCCCCATGTGCAGATCCAGGTACCAGCACCCAGTATCGTGGCTAGGATTCGTTCTAATAGCTTCTAGGAGACTGCGAGGTAATTCTGCCGCGTCCGCAGAATCCCATGAGTCCCCTTCTACTCTAGTATAGGCATAGAATACTTATGTATTTTTCCACTTTTTCATTGTATAGAGCTACATTTAGTACAGAGCTTGTGACTATATTGACATTCCAGGTTTTGGGAAGTGAAATTGTATATGCTGAGCAGCTATGTTATATCTACTTGAGTTCTTTTCTGTCTTTATTTTATTAATTCTACCATTTTCCGCAAATTTAGGCTTACCTAGTAGTAGAGACTAGGTGCCGTCACAATACCTTTCGGAGGGCAAAATGGGTCGTGACTATATCAAAGTTTAAATAAATATTAAAGCGATAAATAAGCGACAAATAGCCCATTAAGCTCGCAAACACAATAATATTCAAAACATGAAAAAAGCCAAACGAGAGTCAATATACAAAGCTCGAGTTCTTATTAATTATCCCCAGCAGAGTAGCCAGAGCTGTCACACCTCTTTTATGTCCACACAACCCTATTACGAGGTTGAGTTAGAAGAGTTTTTCCAATCAAAGTGACGTTTTGAAAAGGGATTATTTATTGTTGAGTCGCCACTTGGAATTGAGTTTTGGTGTTCCAAGTCACCTTTTATTTGAATCCCCTTTCAAAAGGAAGATTTGACTCCTAATTCATGGTCTACGAAACAGAAGACTGAGTAAGGAATTCTGTTGACCGAAGGGAAGGTGTAAGGCACCCCTCGAGTCCCGTGGTTCTAGCACGGTCTCTTTATTGACTAATGTAAGGCTTAAATTAACTTTTTATTATTCTTGTATTTTATTGATTATGGCTTATTTGTTACCGCTTAATTAATTATTATATTTTATTAATTATGTTCACCCAAATGTGGTAGACATACAAGGTACTTCTTTGAAATTAAATTTAATTCCCAGGGTACGGAATGTACGCATGGGTATAACATAATTACTTTAAATTTAAAGGCAACAAGACGCGGAATACGCACATGATCCTTTTATTATTTAAGCATGTCAATCCAAGGTCCGGGTACGAACACATGGGCTAATATTTAAATACATTTAAACTTTTTCTAGCATTTTAGAATATTTCAATTATTTTGTCTCTTTCAGATTCGAGATATATATTTTTGTATTTTAGTACTTATTGCAACGAGTCTTGAATTAATTCATGGCTCATTTTCTTTCTCACAATTATTTGTTATGTGTAGAAGATATACTATACTAATACAAATATTTAAATATTGCATTAATTTGACTAAATAATAAAACAAGCCAGCTTATTAGTGCTAGATTAAATTAATATGTTCTGGACTTAAACACCTCTAAAGATTATTTTTTTTAACTAAGCAAAATCAAATTTGACTCCAATGAAGACTAGAACATACTTCAAGCTTTTTTCCATTAATGAAAACATTCATAATTATTAACATATTCCCAAGACTAGACAAGCTATTTAATACCTCAGTTTTATGAAAATTAAAACACCATCCTTGATTCTTAGTTCAATTGTCGACCTCTTAATATTGTGGTTGTGTGATGTTAGAATAATTATTAGTTACACCTAAAGTGGACGAGAAAGAAACGGAAAACAAAAAAAAAATTAAAAGGTCATAATATGACAAAGACCCAAATGAATCATACTAGATTATTTAATAATTGGACATCTTTAAAACTTCAGCCACGAGAGGCAAAATTGATATCAGTAGGATATCTTAATTAGTCCTACTCATGAAATTCCAATAAAAATGAAAACATTCCCAAAATTATGAGACCTCATAAAAAAAGTGACAAACGAGTAAACTAATTACATATCCAAAAGACAGTAGCCAAAGTCTCGAACAAAGGCACGATATCCACGTATTGACAATTCACGTATAACTTAAGATAACAAACATAAAACTAATCAATCTTTAACATGCTATTCAAGCTTCATTTAAAAATTTCAAAGTATGACTTAAAGAACATAGATAAACCTCCAAATTCCTTGTGAATATCTGAGAATACGTACTATACGAAACCCGAACAACAAACGAAACTTCAAAACTCCACCAAATAGTATTTTTGAGTCTTTCCTTAGTTACTGCCTTTTCATTTTCAAATTGCTCCTTTTTTTTTTGTTGTTTTTCTACTAATCCTTCTTTTCCTTTTTTGTTACTCCCTCGTTCTCTTCTTTTTTATCTTCTTCTTCTTCTTTCTTTCCTTCATGCACCTGATGCACAGCGTATTTCGGCCTTATCTTGATACTTTCATCATCGTGTTCATTGATGACATTCTGGTATATTCTCGGTTCGAGGAGGATCATGAGCAGTACTTGAGGACCGTGCTTCAGACTTTGAGAGAGAAGAAGTTGTATGCCAAATTTTCTAAGTGTGAATTTTGGCTTGATTCTGTGGAATTCCTAGGCCATGTGGTATCTTCGTATGGGATCAAGGTAGACCCGAAGAAGGTAGAGGCGGTGCAGAGTTGGCCTAGACCGTCTTAAGCTACTGAGATCCGTAGTTTCCTCGGTTTGGCTGGGTATTATCGTCGTTTTATGGAGGGATTTTCATCCATTTCAGCGCCCATGACCAGGCTGACCCAGAAGAGTGCACCTTTTATATAGACTGAGGAGTGCGAGGAGAGCTTTCAGAATCTCAAGACAGCCCTTACTACAGCTCCAATGTTAGTATTGCCCACAGGTTGAGGGTCCTATACAGTCTATTGTGATACTTCGAGGATTGGACTGGGAGCGGTGTTGATGCAGGACGGTAGTGTGATTGCCTACGCGTCCAGAGAGTTGAAGGTACATGAGAAAAACTACCTTGTTCATGATCTTGAGTTTGCGACGATTGTTCACGCTCTGAAGATATGGCGTCATTATTTATATGGTGTTCCCTGTGAGATATTCACAGATCACCGGGGTTTGCAGCACATATTCAGGCAGAAGGATCTCAATTTGTGCTAGCGTAGGTGGTTGGAGTTGCTAAAGGACTATGACATCATTATATTATACCACCCGGCGAAGGCCAATGTGGTGGCCGACGCCTTGAGTCGCTGGGCGGAAAGTTTGGGGAGTTTGGCATATCTTCCAGCATTGGAGAGGCCCTTAGCCTTAGATATTCAGTCCTTAGCCAGTCAGCTCGTGAAGTTGAACCTTTTGGAGCCTTGACGGGTTTTAGCTTGTGTGGTGGCTCGGTCTTCTCTTTATGACCGCATTCGAGAGCGCCAGTATTATGATCACCACCTTCTGGTCCTTCAAGATAGGGTTCGGTGAGGTGACGCCAGGGATGTGACTATAGGAAATGATGGGGTGATGAGGATGCAGGGACGGATCTGTGCGCCCAATGTGGATGGGCTTCGGGAGTTGATTCTGGAGGAGGCCCATACTTCGCGGTATTCCATCCATCCGGGTACCACGAAGATGTACTAGGATCTGAGACAGCACTATTGGTGGCGAAGGATGAAGAAGGATATAGTGGAGTTTGTAGCCAAATGTCTCAACTATCAGCAAGTCAAAATGTGAGCATCAGAGACCGGGAGGGTTACTTCAGCATATTGATCTTCTAGAGTGGAAGTGGGAGCGGATCACCATAGACTTTGTGGTTGGACTTCCTCGGACTTTGAGGAAGCATGATTCTATTTGGGTGATTGTGGATCGGCTGACCAAATCAGCCTATTTCATTCCACTGCTGACTACATATTCATCTGAGAAATTGGCTGAGATTTATATCAGAGAGATTGTTCGCCTCCACGGTATCCTAGTATCTATCTTTTTAGATAGAGGTACACAATTCACTTCACGGTTCTGGAGATCCGTTCAGCAGGAGTTAGGCACCAGGGTAGAGTTGAGTACAGCTTTTCACCCTCAGACGGACGGGCAGTTCGAGCGCACGATTCAGATTCTCGAGGATATGGTTCGTGCCTGTGTGATAGATTTTGGAGGGTAATGGGATTGATACTTGCCTCTTGCAGAGTTTGTTTATAATAACAGCTACCAGTTCAGCATTCACCGTGATCCGACTCATGTTTCGGATTTCAGCTAAGTCCAGTTGGACAAGGATCTATCATATGTTGAGGAGCCAGTGGCTATTTTGGACAGGCAGGTCAGGAAGCTCAGGTCGAAAAATATTTCCTCAGTCAAGGTTCAGTGGAAGGGTCATCCGGTCGAGGAGGCGACTTGGGAGACCGAGCAGGACATGTGGAGTCGGTACCCTCATCTTTTCACAGCTTCAGGTATGTTTCTATACTCGTTCGAGGATGAACGATTTTCTTAAGAGGGGGAGAATGTAACGACCCGGTCGGTCGTTTTGAGAGTTAGCGCCACGATCCCTAATAACTGCTTCTCCCATGTCTATTTATGTTATTGGAATTTTTTGGAGCGTTGAGCGACGAAATCCGGAGTGATTTTGGACACATAGTCCATAAATGTGGAATTTAGCTTTAAAAATCAGACAGTAGCTAGATCTGTGAGAAGACGGATCCGGAATGGAATTTCATCAACTCCATTAGCTCTGTTGGGTGACTTCGGGGTTAGGAGCGTGTTCGAAATGTGTTTTCGAGGTCGATTGTCGATTTAGGCTTGAATTGGCGAACGTTAGAATTTTGACGATTTCGGACGATAAGTGAAATTTTGATATTGGACTTGGAATGAAATTCTGAAAGCGACAGAAGGTTCGTAATTTCATATATGACCTGTGTGCAAAATTTGAGGTCATTCGGATGAGTTTAGACGTGTTTCGGCATCGAATGTGAATTCTACAAATTTCATAAGTTTTTAGGCTTGAATATATGCATATTTGATGATTTTGATGTTATGAGATGTGTTTTTAAGGCTCGACCAAGTTTAAATGAGGTATTAGGGTTGGTTGGTAATTTTGGTTGAGGTCCCGGGGGCCTCGGGTGTGTTTCGGGTGCCCAAACGGGATTTTTGTCCTAATAGCCTTAGCAGATTTTTCTGGTTTTTCTACAGCAGTTCATTATTCTCTTCGATCGCAGGAGTACATCTGCTATCGCATAAGGTAAGTATGGGAAGTCTGCGATTTGTTCTTCGCGATCGTAGAGTGAGGGAACCTTGGTCTTCGCGATTGCACATCAAGGATCGCGATCGCATAGGAGTTTCTAGGTCTTAGGAAGGGTCAATGTTTGTTCTACCCGGTCGCGTGGCCCCTTATGCGATCGCATAGCTGTGAGGGGAGAAGGTTCGCGATCACAGACTTATAATTGTGGACGCGATGAACGGATTTTAGGCGCATGGTGGAATACTCTCCGCGATCGCGACTATGCGTCCGCGATCGCGACTATGCGTCCGCGATCGCATAAAAGAAAATATCTGGGCAGTCTTTTAAAGACCCAAGTCTGAGGGTTTATGTTATTTTCACCATTTTTTATTTTGAGAGCTCAGGAGAGGCGATTCTTGGAGACTTTTGTACCTGGGAAACTTGGGTAAGTGATTTCTAACCTACTTGGATCAATTTCCACGATTCCTAACTTAAGTCTAGCCTTTGAAATTCGAATTTGGGTGGAAAATTTGGAGAAAATTGGATGAACTTCATAGACCGAATTATTGACTTTTGATTGGTTGTTTAACCTCCGATTTGAGATATTCTTATATGGTTAGACTCGTGAGTGAATGAGTGTCCGAAAAATATAATTTTCACCTGATTCTGAGACGTGGGCACAAAGGACTTTTTGGGCGAATTTCCTAATTTCGCGTATTAGCTTCGAACTTATTAGTTATTTTGTTTCCTTGAAATGATATTTACAATATGCAATTCAATTGACTAGATTTGGGCCACCCGGAGTTGGATACTTGTGACAAGAGCATGGTATTGAGTTGATTAGCGCAGTCCAGGTAAGTGGCTTGCCTAACTCTGTGTTGGGGACTTCCCCTTAGGCATTTTTATACTGATTTTGTTATGTGGACGCTGTGTACGTGAGATGACGAGTGCGTACACGGGTCATTGTTGCTAAAATTTCACTTTTCCTTCCATGGCATCACTCATTTTCATTCCTATATTATTGTTTCATGTCTTAACTGAGTAGTTAGCTTAAGAATAAGCATGCCTACCTGTCCTTACTTGATTTCCTCTCATTTGCTACTAGTTGCACCATGCTTAGGTAGTTTTACTTTATTCTTGCCTGTTGTTTTTCCTGAACTGTTTAATTAAGATGTATCTGACATAGTTCTGCATTGCATATTTAAATTGGGACTACGAACCGAGATCCGGGAGCTTTCCCCCTGTACTGCATTGCATATTTTAATTAGGACTATGGACCGAGATCCGGGAGCTTCCCCCCTCCCCCCCTATATTGCATAGCATATTTAAATTGGGACTACGAACCGAGATCCGGGAGCTTTCCCCCTGTACTGCATTGCATATTTTAATTAGGACTATGGACCGAGATCCGGGAGCTTCCCCCCTCCCCCCCTATATTGCATAGCATATTTAAATTGGGACTACGGACTGAGATCCGAGAGTTTTCCCCTTGTACTGCATTCATATTTACTGTTGAGATATATGTTGTGCTGAGCCGAGGGCTCTCTTTCTGTTATAAATTTTTCCAGTTTCCATTAATCTTGTTTATCATTGCTTATCTATATTTCACTGTTTAAATTTATAACTGACTTGGTTTAAAACTCAGTAGAGCCTCAACCTGACCTCGTCACTACTTGACTGGGGTTAGGTTTGGCACTTACTGAGTACCGAACGTGGAGTACTCACGCCCTTTCCTGCGCATATTTTTCCCATGTGCAGATCCGGGTACCAGCATACAACACTGTGGCTAGAAGTACCCTAGTAGCTGTTCAGGAGACCGCGAGGTAATTCTGCCGCGTCCGCAGAATCTCATGAGTCCCCTTCCACTCCAGTATAGATATAGGAGATATACAGATACATTTTTCTTATTCCTTTGTATAGAGCTACAGTAGTTCAGAGTTTGTGACTTTGTGACATTCCGGGTTTTGGGAAAGTAAAAGTTGTAGATGTCGAGAGGCTAAACTTTATAGTATTACTTTTATTTATTGTTTCTGTTATTATTTTGTCTTATTTTCTGCAAATTTAGGCTTACCTAGTCGTAGAGACTAGGTGCCGTCACGAGACCGTTCGGAGGGTAAATTCGGCTCGTGACATTTTGCCTCGTATTTGGTTGATCCCCGCGATTCTTGGAGTGTCCCTGTTTATATGTCTATGCCAGTGGGGGCTGCTATTGTTGTAGATTGTGCCTATCGTTCGTGTGTAGTCATTATTGAGGGTCTTGAAACTAGTGTAAACTTGTTGCTTCTTGACATGGTCGATTTTGATGTCATATTGTACATGGATTGGTTGTCACCTTATTATGCCATTTTGGAATGTCACGCCAAGACATTTACTTTAGCTTTGTCGGGATTACCTCGGTTAGAATGGAAAGGGACTCCTAGTCATCCTCCCAGCAGAGTGATTTCTTATGCCAAGGCTCATCGCATGGTTGAGAAAGGATGTTTTGTTTATTTTGCTCATATCCGTGATTTTGATGTCGAAGTTTCTTCAATAGAGCCAGTGCCCATTGTTCGGTAGTTTCCCGAAGTGTTTCCTGCAGACCTGCCAGGGATGCCACCCAACATGGATATCAATTTTTGTATTGATGTTGCTCTGGGCACTCAGCCCATTTCTATTCCTCCATACCGGATGGCCCCACCAGAATTGAAAGAATTGAAAGAACAGTTGCAAAACCTGCTTGATAAAGGTTTTGTCAGGCCTAGTGTCTCGCCATGGGATAAGCCGGTTTTGTTTGTAAAGAAGAAGGATGTATCGATGAGAATGTGTATAGATTACCGGCAGTTGAACAAAGTTACTATCAATAATAAGTATTTGTTGCCGAGAATTGATGATTTATTTGATCAGCTCAGGGTGCCTGTGTGTTTTCGATAATTGATCTGAGATCGGGCTACCATCAGTTGAAGATTAGGGCGTCCAATGTTCCTAAAACAGCCTTTTTGACAAGGTATGGGCACTATGAATTTTTGGTGATGTCGTTTGGCTTGACTAATGCCCCAGCAGCCTTTATGGATTTGATGAATCAAGTTTTCAAGACTTATCTGGATTCCTTCGTAATTGTGTTCATTGATGATATTCTTATATATTCCCGCAGTCGGGAGAAGCATGAGCAGCACCTCCGTATAGCACTTCATACTTTGAGGGATAATCAGTTGTATGGAAAATTTTCAAAGTGTGAATTCTGGTTATATTCAGTAGCTTTCTTGGGTCACGTCGTATCAGCAGAGGGTATTCGGGTAGATTCTAAGAAGATAAAGGCAGTCAAGAACTGGCCTAGACCACTTCAGCCACGGAACTGAGGAGTTTCTTAGGTTTGGCGGGATACAACCGTTGTTTTGTGGAGGGATTCTCGTCTATAGAAGACCCGATGACGAGATTGACTCAGAAGGGTGCCCCATTTAAATGGTCGGATGAGTGTGAGGCGAGCTTCCAGAAGCTCAAGACAGCCTTGACTTCAGCACCGATATTGGTGTTACCATCAGGTTTAGGATCTTTCACGGTATATTGTAATGCTTCCCGTGTTGGGTTGGGAGCAATATTGATACAAGTGGGCAGGGTGATAGCATATGCATATCGGCAGTTAAAGATTTATAAGAAGAATTATCTTGTCCATGACTTAGAGTTGGCAGCCATTGTTCATGCATTGAAAAAATGGAGGCACTATCTTTATGGCGTGCCATGTGAGATTTACACGGATCATCGTAGCCTCCAGTACTTGTTCAAGCAAAAGGATCTTAATTTGAGACAGAGGAGATGGCTAGAGTTATTGAAAGACTAAGACGTCACTATTTTGTATCATCCAGGAAAGGCCAATGTGGTGGCCGATGCATTGAATAGGAAAGCAGTAAGTATGGGCAGCCTTGCATGTATTCCAGTTGGTAAGAGACCGTTAGCTTTAGATATTCAGAATTTGGCTAATCAGTTCGTGAGATTGGATATTTCGCCCAGCCATGTTCTAGCTTGTACAGTTGCTCGGTCTTCCTTATTCGAGCATATCAAAGATCGGCAGGATGATGACCCGCACTTGATGGTCCTTAGGGACACAGTTCATCACGGTGGTGCCAAGAAGGTTACAGTTGGAGATAATGGTGTTTTGAGGATGCAGGGTTGTATATATGTGCCTAATGTTGATGGCCTTCGTGATTTGATTCTTGAAGAAGCTCACAGTTCTAAGTATTCTATTCACCCAGGTGATGCCAAGATGTACTAGGACGTGCGACAGCAATACTGGTGGCGAAGGATAAAAAAGGATATTGTTGCTTATGTGGCTCGTTGTTTGAATTGCCAACAGGTGAAATATGAGCATCAGAGACCCAGTGGTTTACTTCAGCAGATAGAGATTCCTGAGTGGAAGTGGGAGCGTATCACTATGGACTTCGTTGTTGGACTCCCACGGACTCAGAGGAAGTTCGACGTTGTTTGGGTTATTGTAGATAGGCTGACTAAATTAGCACATTTCGTTCCTGTGGCAAGTACTTATACTTCGGAGAGGTTGGCAGAGATATATATTCGAGAGATTGTTCATCTTCACGGTGTACCCGTATCTATCATTTCTAATCGAGGTACGCAGTTTACCTCGCACTTTTGGAGGGAAGTTTAGCGAGATTTAGGTACCCGAGTTGAGCTGAGCATATTATTTCATCCTCAGACTGACAGACAGCCCGAGCGTACTGTTCAGATTCTAGAGGATATGCTCCACGCTTGTGTTATTGACTTTGGAGGTTCTTGGTATCAGTTCTTGTCGTTACCGGAGTTTGCCTACAATAATAGTTATCAATTGAGCATTCAAATGGCTCCCTATGAGGCATTATATGGTAGACGGTGTAGATCGCCACTTGGGTGGTCTGAGCCAGGAGAGGCTCAGTTATTGGGTACAGACTTAGTCCAAGAGGCCTTAGATAAAGGTCAAGATTATACAGGATCGACTTCATGCAGCTCAGTCTAGGCAAAAGAGTTACGCCGACGGTAAGGTTCGGGATGTGGCATTCATGGTTGGAGAGAGAGTATTACTTCGGGTATCGCCCATGAAGGGTGTTATGAGATTTGAGAAGAAGGGTAAGTTGATCCCTAGGTATATCGAACCATTTGATATTCTTGATAGAGTGTGGGAGGTATCTTATAGACTTGCATTGCCTCCAGGGTTATCCACAGTTCATCCGGTATTTCACGTATCTATGCTCCGAAAATATCATGGTGACCCGTCCCACGTGTTCGATTTCAGCTCTGTCCAATTGGACAAAGATTTTCCTTATGAGGAGGATCCGGTAGCCATTTTAGACCGGTAGTGTCACGTCCCAAAACCGAGGGACGAGACCGGCGCCTAACTGGATGGACCCGTCAAGCGAACCTGGATTACCTTTCCTACCCAACGCATTACCCCATGTTCATAATATACAATATTCCATAAGAAGTAGTAAATTAAAATTTTAGCATGGATTTAGAACTTAAGTTCATTTCTTCTTTAACATTTTAGCAGTTGATAATCCCGGAAAAAAACATACAAGTTACATACAACATTTCCAATGCGATCCACGATCACGAATGAATAAAACTGCCGCCCAAAATATACATATATACAACCCACCTCGTGTCTACGGAGCCTCTAAGAGTACTAGGAGTTTACATAGACTTTCCGGTAACAAGGTCTCGGCTATACCTTTTACAACATAAGCAAAAGAGAATGATATAGTCCACACACGGCCCCGGGAGGAAATGGGGCTCACTAGAACTGCTGAAGAGATGAAGAGGAGGCACCACTAACAGCGGACTGAGCTACCTGCTATAGAACCACCTACATCCATATAAAAGATGTAGCGCCCCCGGAAAAATGGGACGTTAGTACCATGGAATAGTACTAGTATGTATGAACAAGCTTTACTCCAATTAAAATCACAATACACAGATAGGAGACAGTCAAAGAAACCGAACAAATACTGCACAGAGATACATAAAACACAAATGAGAGTTCCACAGTTTCTTATTTCAATCGCTCTCCTGCTGCAGCGCGCAACCCGATCCCATCTTACAATCATATTCCACCATTATTTCTTCTGTTGCGGCGTGCAATCTGATCCCACCGTACAATTCTATTGCAGCGTGCAACCCGATCCCACCATACAATTCTGTTGCGGCGTGCAACCCGATCCCACCTTCAATCACATTACACCCTTATTACTTCTGTTGCGGCGTGCAACCCGATCCAACCTTACAATCATACTTGATTTTTGTTACGTCGTGCAACCTGATCCCACCTTACAATCATATTTGATAGCAACATCAACCAATCAATTCAATCACAAGGATTTTCATCATCAAGAATATGCATTCGTAACAACCAAATAACCATGTGAAATCAAGGTCATAGTAATCTTTACCAAACAGTGAGTCATATACGGCATACCATCAACATATAGTTTGATTATATAAATCCACATTTCCTTTCCATTACTTGCTACACAGCATTTAGCACTTAGATACATTCAACAATTTGATTCGTTATCATTTGTTTCGTTTTGCAGCACATCCTCTCATACCGATATATTCAACATTTAACGAGCTTTGCACATGATAGAATAAGAACAAAGAATCACCTTTTCACAATCTCATATAGCATGGTTGCATGGTAATCAACTAGGACAATCAGAGAACAGAATCTTACGCCTCAACACATTAGAACAATCAATTCACATATGCATAAGCCAGAAACTCATGCCGAATGCTGGGACAGCAACAAGGTGACTCTACGAAGATTAAAGTTAAACATACATACCTCGAGTTGGAATTTCCCCTTTCATTTCTACCCCAAACCACCGGACCTTCTAACGCCTTCAATCTAGTTTATAATGTGACACATTCAAACTTAGAGTTAGGAACCTTGAACTCATTTGGGCATTTTATCAAATACTATGTGGTCTTTTAGATTAGCTAACCCCTTTTTAGTGAAAGATTGCCCTAGCTTACTTCCCTTTGCTAGTTTATGGTAGATTATTCACATGCATGCAAAGCCTTTAGCTTTTATCTTCAAGAACAAATTCGTGTGTGTTCCATTTTTAACCAAAACCTGAAAATTTGTGGAAATGGGGTGAAGACTTACCTCTTATGGTGAGGAAGATGACGACCACTCGATTACTTCCATGCCTGAGTAGAGATGGAGGACCAATTTGGGGAAGATGGGACTTCTCTCACTAGAACCCACTCTCACTTCTCTCTATTTTAATCAGATAGCCTTTAAAATTGAAGAGGAGGGGTGTTTTATAAAGCTGGGGGTCGGGTTTTCGAAGTAGACATTAGAAGCCCCGAAGCAGGTATGCGGTCGGGAATGCGATTGCATTCCTGTTATGCGGTCCGCATACCTGTCGCATAAGTGGCCTTTAGCTGGGCCAAAAAGAGAAGCAGACTGCCCAGGTATGCGACCACTATGCGGTCTGCATACCTGTTATGCGATCGCATAGTGCGTCGCATAACTCCCTCCGCAAAAAATCAAGGTGCAAGAATGCGACAACTATGCGGCCCGCATTCGTGAAATGTGATCGCATTCTAGGCCGCATAGCTGTCCTCAAAATGGACAGCAAACTGTCCAAGTATGCGACCACTATGTGGTTCGCATACCTGATTTGCGATCGCATAGTGGACCGCAGACCTGCGCAAATCTGGAAAATTTTATCCTTTAAGTCCCGGGGTACTTTTTACTTCATAAGGATCCGCTTTAAGAATTTCTATAGTTATAACCACATGGGGCCTCATTCGGGCATTGTTTTTAGACTTGAAATTTTATGGGCCTTTACATTCTCCCCCACTTAGAATCATTCGTCCTCGAATGAGGATCGGGTAATCACTTAGTTAAGAGAACAAAAAACATGCCAACCCCCAAATTTTTACTAACTCCGATATTTCCTAAAAAGTTTGCCATAGTTTCCTTTATAATTAGGCCTATCTACCTGTCAGAGAGCCCCTGAAACACATTTTAACCAATTCCAAATATTTTCAGTTACTCTATCAACTTGCACATAATTCGGTCATTTCAACAAGTTGCATATAATTCAATTACTTCCACAAGCCTCACATAGTTCAGTTACCTCCATGAATTTGCACATAATTCAACTATTACAATGAGTTGCACATAATTCAACTATTACAATGAGTTGTACATAATTCAACTATTACAATGAGTTGCACATAATTCATCTATTTCAAGGAGTTGCACATGATCCAATTAATCACAACAACATATACATTTAGGCACAAAGTTTGAGAAGTCACAATAGTAAGGTAATTAGGGGAGTGAAGTGTTCTTGCACAAAATTTGACACTAATGTAATTGCGTAGAGATGACAACTTTCAAAACCACTACCGGACTTATTCAAAAAAGTGGGGATATTTCTCTTTCATTTCATTTTCCGCTTCCCACGTAGCTTCTTCGACTTGTTGACTCCGCCATAATACTTTGACCGAAGCAACCTCTTTGTTTCCCAACCTACAAACTTGCTTATCAAGAATAGCAACCGGAACCTCTTCATATGACAACTTTTCATTAATTTTGATGGTCTCAACCAGCACGATGATAGATGGATTTCCAGCTACCTTCTTCAGCATGGACACATGAAATACCGGGTGCACTAATGACATATCAGGGGGAAATTACAGCTTATACGCCACCCGCCCTATCCTTTGAGAAATCGTATATGGCCCGACATACCTTGGGCTCAATTTCCCCTGGCTTCCCAAACTGCATCACTCCTTTCATGGGAGACACCTTCAGGAATACCCAATCATCTACTTGAAACTCCAAATCTCTTCGACGAACGTCCGCATAGGATTTCTGACGGCTCTTAGCAGTGTTTATCCTCTCCTGAATGACTCTAACTTTTTCCATAGCTTGGTGCACAAGATCCGGTCCTAGAAATTCCTCCTCACCAACCTCGAACCATCCAATCGGAGACCTACACCTCCTTCCGTACAATGCCTCAAATGGGGCCATCTGAATACTAGCATGGAAACTGTTATTATAAGAAAATTCAATAAGCGGAAAGTGATCATCCCAGCTATCCTTGAAATCTAATACACAAGCCCGTAACATATCTTCAAGCGTCTAAATGGTCCACTCTGCCTGACCGTCTGTTTGCGGGTGGAAAGATGTGCTGAGATTTACCTGCGTACCTAAACCTTGCTGAAATTTCCTCCAAAAGTTAGTTGTGAACTGGGCCCCTCGATCCGAGACAATAGATACTAGAGTTCCATGGAGCCTGACTAATTCTTTGATATACAACTGAGCGTACTGTTCTGCAGTGTCGGTGGACTTGACTGACAAGAAATGCGCCGACTTCGTGAGTCGATCCACTATTACCCAAACTAAGTCGAACCTACGCGGAGTGCAAGGTAACCCTACCACAAAGTCCATCTTGATCATTTCCCATTTCCATGTCGGTATTTCCATAAGTTGTGCCAACCCACCGGGCCTCTAATGCTCGGCCTTCACTTGCTGACAATTTGGACACCTAGCCAAAAAGTCTGCCAATCCCCTCTTCATACCATTCCGCCAATAAATCTCCTTGAGATCATGATACATCTTCGTGGAACCTGGATGTACGGAATACCTGGAATTCTGAGCCTCTGCCATAACTCTCTCCCGAAGATCATCCACTTCCGGAACACATAGCCTTACTTGGCACCGCAAAACACCATCATCGTTGCCGAGTGAAAATGTTGTAGTCTTGTGATTCAGAATTTCTTCTCTCAACTGTGCCAAAGTTGGATCCCTGAATTGTTTTCCCTTGACTTCCGCTACAAGCGAAGACTCCGCTCCATTACGCACCACGACATTCCCTTCATCTGAGGCCGAAAGACATACCCCCAGACTGGCCAACTGATAAACCTCCCGAGTCAAAGACCTCTGACCTGCTTCCAAATGAGCCAAGCTACCCATGGATTTCCGACTAAGAGCGTCAGCTACCACATTCGCCTTTCCTGGATGGTACAAAATATTCATATCATAATCCTTGAGCAATTCTAACCACCTCCAATGCCTTAAGTTCAACTCCTTCTATTTGAATAAGTACTAAAAACCCTTGTGGTATGTGAACACATCCACATGGACCCCATAAAGATAATGCCGCCAGATCTTCAATGCAAACACAACCACCGCGAGCTCCAAATCATGTGTCGGGTAATTCTTCTCGTGATTCTTGAGCTCCCTAGAAGCATATACTATTACCTTACCATATTGCATCAACACACACCATAAACCAACCCTTGAAGCATCACAATACACCACAAACCCTTCTGAACCTTCTGGCAAGGTCAACACTGGCGCCGAAGTCAATCTTGATTTCAATTCTTGAAAACTCTTTTCGCAAGCATCGGACCACTAAAACTTAACCGTTTTCAGCTTTAGCTTAGTCAATGGGGAGGCGATGGTATATAATCCCTCTACGAACCTCCGATAATATACAGCCAAACCCAAGAAACTGCGAATCTCTATCGGGGTCGTTGGTCTAGGCCAATCATTTACCTCTGCAATATGTTGGGGATCAACTCGAATCCCTTCCCTGGAAACAACATGGCCAATAAAGGTGACTAATTCTAGCCAAAACTCACATTTTGAAAACTTTGCATACAACTGGTGCTGATGAAGAGTCTGTAGAACTGCCCTGAGCTGATTAACATGATCTTCCTGACTTCGCGAATAAACAAGGATATTGCCAATGAAGACAATCACAAAGCAGTCGAGAAACGGTTTGAAAACCCGATTCATAAGATCCATAAAAGTTGATGGGGCGTTGGTTAACCCAAAAGATATTACCAAAAATTCAAAGTGCCGATATCGAGTCCTAAAGACAGTCTTAGGAATATCCTGCTCCATGATCTTTAACTAGTGATACCCGGACTGCAAATCAATCTTTAAGAAGAACTTAGCACCTTGCAACTGGTCGAACAAATTATCTATCTGAGGCAATCGGTATTTTTTTTTATGGTGACCTTTTTGAGCTGCCGATAATCTATATACATCCGAAGCGATCCGTCTTTATTTCTGACAAAAAGAACCGGTGTGCCCCAAGGAGACACACTTGGCCGAATGAAACCCTTTTCTAATAGATCTTTCAATTGTTCTTTTAATTCTCTCAATTCTGCTGACGCCATTCGGTAGGGTGGAATAGATATTGGATGCGTATCTGGAAAGACATCAATCCCGAAATCGATCTCTCTATCTGGTGGAATCCCAGGAAGCTCGTCCAGAAATACTTCAAGAAATTCATTCACAACAGGCACATATTTGGGAGCAGGCACCTCTGAAGTGGTGTCCGCAACCCGGACCAAATGGTAGATGCACCCTTTTCTGATCATCTTTGAGGCCTTAAGGTAAGAAATAAGCCTACCTCCTGGCACAACATTATTCCTCTCCCACTCGATAATTGGTTCATTAGGAAACTCGAGCCTCATAATTCTGGTTCGGCAGTCGAGTTTAGAAAAGCACGAATTGAGCCAATCCATCCCCATAATAACATCAAAATCTACCATTTCTAACTCAATAAGATCGGTCGTGGTATCCCGACCACGCACCGTGACAAAATAATTCCTGTAGACTCGCACGACCATAATAGAATCACCAACCAGAGTCGACACAAAGAACGGCTCGTGAAGTTGTTCGGGTTCTGTCCCAAAACTTGAAGCAATAAATGGAGTAACATATGACAAAGAATACTCGGGATCAATAAGAGATAAACATCATGTGAATGAACAGTCAGAATACCTGTGACAACATCTGGAGAAGCCTCTGCACTCTGGCGACCACTCAAAGCATAGAACCGACTGGGTCCCCCTTGACCCCGTGCTCCACCTCTAGCTGCACCGCGCCCTGTGGGAGCTGGAGGGCCGCGGGCTGGAGGGCGTGTTAAAGATGTAGCGGCTGAAGAACTGGATGGCTGAGCAGTTCCCCTACCCGTGCCCTGACGGGGTGCACGATAGTCTCGTTGAACTTGGCCTCTCACTCCACACCTATAGCATACCGGTATGTCCAAGTAACAGGGCTCAGAATGAAACCTCCCACACTTAGGGCATGGGGCCCTCCCCTGCTGCTGGAACCTCCCACCTGAACGACCCGACTGATGGAACCTCCTGTTGTCTGAACCTGGTCCAACGCGACCTCCCTGCTGATAATTGTACCCTGATGGTGGTGCACTGGCTGAGGACTGAGCATAGAACTGAGATAGATCTGATGACCCCTCTCCCAAAGGCTGATCTCCCTCCTCCAACTGAACTCCCAGGGTTGCCCGCTGACCGGGCCCTACTACTACTCTCCCTCTCCACTCTTATCTTTAATTTCTGAGTCTCTGTAGCCTGGGAAAATCCCACAATCTTCCCGTAGTTCATATCTGAATGTAGAGCAGCTGTGAAAGCTTCATTAATAACCAAGGGACCAAGGACCTGAACAAACCGACGAACCCTAGCCTCCATAGAAGACACCATGTGAACAGCATATTTGGACAAGCGCACGAACTGTATATGATACGCCCACACACTCATGTTGCCCTGCTTAAGGGCCTCAAACTCTGTAGCACGGGCTACCATAATCTCGGTAGGCAAGAAATGACCCATAAATGCATCCACAAAATCCTCCCACCTCGCCGGAGGGCTCCCCTCTCCACGGGAACTCTCCCACATCTCAAACCACGAATATGCCGCTCCCTTCAGATGATGGGAAGCCAAATCAACCCCCTCTGTCTCAGTATCCCTCATAACTCGGAGGGTCTTGCACATCTCATCAATGAACTCCTGAGGATCAGCCTCTAGGTCGGTGCCTGTGAACTCTTGAGGGGCTAACCGCGGAAGCTGGTTGACCCTGGAACCTGAAGAAGCCCCTTGCTCACTAGAGGACGCAGGGGCAACACTTGATCTTTGGGCCTGGGAGGCCACTAGCTGAGTCAACATCTGTATAGCTCCCCTGAGGTCCCCATCAGAAATATCGGGACCGGAAGCTGGGACTGGGAAAGGATCAGGAACATCAGCGGAAGGGACTGTAGCACCCTCCGCTGGAGCAGAAATAGGAATAGCCTGGCCTGGGATGGAAGAGTCAGGCAGATTCAGGGTCAGGGAATCATTCTCACCTGCACCATCATATAAGGAATTTACGACCATTCCTGGGGTGGCATTGGCCTCTAGGTCGAGTCGGGCTCTCTTCTTGGGTGCCAATTACTGAAAATTGGAACAATGCACGAGTTAGAGATAGACAACCTCACCTTCCACCACATCGCACGATACAGAATAACAATAAAGGGTATTTTTCCTAAATGTCCATGCAGCCCCCTAATTATAGATGTGGTCAACAACACACCGATAAGAAGGGCTCTTCTAGACACGGCTCCGAGACATCATAGGAAACTTTTATAACCTGAGGCTATGATACCAAGTTTGTCACGCCCCAAAACCGAGGGACGAGACCGGCGCCTAACCGGATGGACTCGGTCAAGCGAATCTTCTTTAACATTTTAGTAGTTGATAATCCCAAAAAAATATACAAGTTACATACAACATTTCCAATGCGATCCACGATCACGAATAAATACAACTGCCGCCCAAAATATATATATATATATATATATATATATATATACACAACCCACCTCGTGTCTACGAAGCCTCCAAGAGTACTAGGAGTTTACATAGACTTGCCGGTAACAAGGCCCCGGCTATACCTTTTACAACATAAGCAAAAGAGAATGATATAGTCCACATACGGCCCCGAGAGGAAATGGGGCTCACCAGAACTGCTGAAGAGATGAAGAGGAGGCACCACTAACGGCGGACCGAGCCTGCAATAGAACAACCTACATCCATATAAAATATGTAGCGCCCCCGGCAAAAGGGACGTTAGTACCATGGAATAGTACTAGTATGTATGAACAAGCTTACTCCAAGTAAAATCACAATACACAGATAGGAGACAGTCAAAGAAACCGAACAAATACTGCACAGAGATAAAAAAAACACAAATGAGAGTTCCACAGTTTCTTATTTCAATCGCTCTCCTGTTGCGGCGCATAACCCGATCCCAGCTTACAATCATATTCCACCCTTATTTCTTCTGTTGCAGCGTGCAACCCGATCCCACCGTACAATTCTGTTGCGGCATGCAACCTGATCCCACCTTAAAATCACATTACACCCTTATTACTTCTATTGCGGCGTGCAACCCGATCCCACCTTACAATAATATTTGATAGCAACATCAACCAATCAATTCAATCACCAGGATTTTCATCATCAAGAATATGCATTCGTAAAAACCAAATAACCATGTGAAATCAAGGCCATAGTAATCTTTACCAAACAGTGAGTCATATACGGCATACCATCAACATATAGTTCGATTAGATAAATCCACATTTTCTTTCCATTACTTGATACACAGAATTTAGCACTTAGATACATTCAACAATTTGATTTGTTAGCATTTCTTTCATTTTGCAGCACATCCTCTCATACTGATGTATTCAACATTTAATGAGCTTTGCACATGATAGAATAAGCACAAAGAATCACTTTTTCACAATCTCATATAGCATGGTGGCATGGTAATCAACTAGGACAATCAGAGAACAGAATCTTACGCCTCAACAGATTCAAACAATCAATTCACATATGCATAATCCAAAAACACATACTGAATGCTCGGACACCAACAAGGTGACTCTACGAAGATTAAAGTTAGCCATACATACCTCGAGTTGGAATTTCCCCTTTAATTTCTACCCCAAATCACCGGACCTTCTAACGCCTTCAATCTAGTTTACAATGTGACACATTCAAACTTAGAGTTAGGAACCTTGAACTCATGTGGGCATTTTATCAAATACTATGTGGCCCTTTAGATTAGCTAACCCCTTTTTAGTGAAAAATTGCCCTAGCTTACTTCCCTTTGCTAGATTATGGTAGATTATTCACATGCATGCAAGCCTTTAGCTTTTATCTTCAAGAACCAATTCATGTGTGTTCCATTTCTTACCAAAACCTAAAAATTTGTGGAAATGGGGTGAAGACTTACCTCTTATGGTGAGGAAGATGACGACCACTCGATTACTTCCAGGCTTGAGTAGAGATGGAGGACCAATTTGGGGAAGATGGGGCCTTCTCTCACTAGAACCCACTCTCACTTCTCTCTATTTTAATCAGATAGCCTTTAAAAATGAAGGGGAGGGGTGTTTTATAAAGCTGGGGGTCGGGTTTTAAAAGTAGACATTAGAAGCCCCGAAGCAGGTATGCGGTCAGGAATGCGATTGCATTCCTGTTATGCGGTCCGCATACCTGTTGCATAAGTGGCCTTCAGCTGGGCCAAAAGGAGAAGCAGACTGCCCAGGTATGCGACCATTATACGGTCCGCATACCTGTTATGTGATTGCATAGTGCGTCGCATAACTCCCTCTGCAAAAATCAAGGTGCAAGAATGCGACAACTATGCGGCCCGCATTCGTGAAATGCGATCGCATTCTAGGCTGCATAGCTGTCCTCAAAATGGACAGCAAACTGTCCAAGTATGCGACCACTATGCAATCCGCATACCTGATCTGCGATCGCATAGTGGACCGCAAACCTGCGCAAATCTGGAAAATTTTATCCTTTAAGTCCCGGGGTACTTTTTACTTCACAAGGGTCCGTTTTAAGAATTTATACAGTTATAACCACACGGGGACTCATTTACTTGAGATCAAAGAGTTACCCCTCAGTTCGAGTTCAGTGGAGTGGCAACCTGTTGAGGCAGCTACTTGAGAGTCTGAGTCAGACATGCAGAGTAGATATCCCCACTTGTTTTCCAGTTCATGTAATTTTCTATGTCCGTTCGAGGACGAACGTTTGTTTTAGAGGTGGAGATTGTGATGGCCCAAAATGTCATCTTATAAAATAAACCTCCATTCTAGGCTCATTATCCTTTAAAATATTGATTTTATTTACCTCGATTTGCATGCGCAGTCCGGGCGTGAAACCAGAAAGCTTTTACGTGAAAATATGAGAAATAGTAATATTTGGAATTTAAAACTTGGTTTTGGTTGACTTTGTTCAACATTTTTAAACAGACCCGGATCTATGTTCTGACAATCTCAGGAGGTCCGCAGTAAAATATGGGACTTGGGCGTATGTCCGGAAAGCCTTGGAAATAAATTTTTGAAAGAAATTGTTTTGCTGGATTTTTAATGAAATAAAGAAATGAATTAATGTTTGAAACCGTTGGTATCGGGCCCGTATTTTGGTTCCGGAGCTTGATAAAGGTTTGTTATGATGTTTACATCCTATCTGTAAAATTTGAGTTGATTTTACGAGATTCGGACGTCCGGTTGAGAAATAGTGAAAGTTGAGATTTCTTGAGAAAAATGATGAGTTTTGAGGTTAAATCCATAGTTTTAAATTTTATTTTCATGATTTTATCGCACGAGCAATTTCGTATGATGTTTTTAGACTTGCGTGCATGTTTGGTTTAGGTCCCCGAGGGCTCGGGTTAGTTTCGGGTAGGCTTGGGATGTTTTAAACTTGAAAAAGTCTGCTGGTGTACCATTTCTGGTGTGCTCGCACCTGCGAGCCTTGAGCCGCAGGTGCGAGTGCCTGCCCGCAGGTGCGACTTTGGACAACTGTTCCTTGTTCCATAGATGCGGAATAGTCATCGCAGGAGTGGGACCGTAGAAGAGGAAACCCGTCCGCAGATGCAGCCCCAAGGGATCAGTCCTGTTTCGCAGAAGCGCCCCACTGTCCCCACCTGCAGATGTGCAGATTCGGCCCAAGCACCGCAGGTGCGAGGTTCGGGCAGTGGGTTCACTTAATTATAACCAAAGCCCTATTTTCTCCATATTTTCGAACTAAGAAGACCTAGAGGCGATTTTCTTCACACAAATCCATCCCCAAAGTGTTGGTAAACAATTCTAAACTTATCTCTTTCAATTACCCAATGATTTTCATCACTTTTCAATCCAAAATCAAGAATTTTCATGGTAAAAATTGAGGGTCTGGGTAGAATTAGGGAATTTTGTAAAAATGATATTTTGACCTCAAATTGAGGTCGGATTTCGAAACTAATTGCATATTCGGGTTCGACGGTGAATGGGTAAACGTAATTTGGTCAGAATCCCAAGTTTGGACCAAGCGGGCTCGGGGTCGGGTTTTAACTTTCTTTGAGAAAACTTAGGAAAATCATAAATTTTCAGTAAAGTTACTTCCTTTATCATTAATTAATGATATTGAGATAATTATGATTAGATCCGAGCGGGTTAGAGCAAAATTCGAAAGGAAAAGCGATAATTGAGCGGTGAGTGGCCTGCGAATTTGAGGTAAGTGCTTGGTTTAACTTTGACTTGAGGGAATAGGAATCCCCAACTTAAATCCTATGTGAATTCTCATGTGTGTGGTGTATAGGTGAGGTGACGAGTATCTATGCATCACCAAATTGTTTGTTAAACATGATCTCTTCTCCAGTTTCCAATTATTTGCTTCCGTACTTAATTGTTTCATGATCATTGAGGTTTATATGTCTATTTGGATTCGTTGATTCATAGATAAGAATTGTTTCAAGTAATTTGAAAGTGTTGGTTGTTCCCTTGGTTTTGGTGTGTTACATAAGGATTGAGCTGGTTGCCAATGTTACGGTAGGTATATACATTCTGGTTGACTTCGTATGAAATGATAATTGATGAAGTTTATGAGTTTTATAGCATCTGTTGATAATTATTGATATACAAAAATGTTGTGAAAGGCTTGACCTGAATTGTGAAAGTTTTTGTAAATAAACTGATATGATATGTCTGGTAGGAGCGGGTTGCACGCCGCAACAAGGAGTGATAAGGGTGGACATGTGGGATCGGATTGCACGCCACAATAGGAGAAATAAGGGTGATATATATATAGGGAGGAGCAATAAGGATGGACAGGTGGGAGCGGGTTGCGCGCGGCAACAAGGAGCGATAAGGATGAATATTTATATTTTACCAATTTTCGAAAATAAGGATGTGGAAAAATTCCAGTTTTATTTAAAAGGTTTTCATACTCTGATTTTATTATGATTTAAATTGAAAGTTGAAAAAATTTGAAGAGTTGATTATAGCTGATATTTGAAAAGAGTTATCCGAGTTGCCTTTGTTTATTGTTGCAAGTTACTGGTTATCGAGGTTATTATTGTTATTATTTCGTTCTTGCTTTATTATACATGTTTTTTACAGGTTATGTAGTTAATGCCCCGACGTAGCCTCGTCACTACTTCGTCGAGGTTAGGCTGGCACTTACTCAGTACATGGGGTCGGTTGTACTGATACTACACTTTGTACTCTTCTGTGCAGATCCAGGTACCGGCCACTGTTAGGAGATCTTAGTAGAGGAGCATTTTCGTTCGGAGATCTTTAGATCTTTAGATATTGTTTCTATTATATTCGGAACAGTTACATTATTTCTTTCAGCATATTATTTGTAGTATTCTTAGTAGTTCGTGAATTGTGACACCAGACCACGGGGTAGTTTTATAGTTATATATTTAGTTCGTGGTTCGGTTTTATTATTGATCATTATTAGTATTTCATGAATTTATTCAGTGGAAAGTATTAGATTCGTATTTATTGTTCTATTATGTATAAGTAACTGTAAAAGTAAATGGCTAGTAAATTTCTAACATCGGCTTGCCTATAAAGTATTATGTTTGGCGCCATCACGATCCCGTGGTTTGGGAATTAGAGTCGTGACAGGTGGTCTATATTATATACCTCGCTCCGCCTTGCTCAAAATCAACAACCACGCGAAATTCAACATCAATTAATCAAAGTGCATTACCATAACCACGGAGAATCAGACGATACACTGCCACACGAAACCCCGAAAGAACATAATCAATACGCCTCAAGCCTGCAATACCTAATTACTTATCTCACTCAAATTCCGCTATAAGACCATAATAGAATCGCACTATGTGTTCCTAAAACCAACGAATCACAACTTCTAGTAGCAGGGAAGAGTAACTCATAAATCATTCCAGAACACATATAAGCCCAAAAACAAATGAATGGAACGTCCCTCGCAATAGCGTTATGGAGCCAATCAATCCGACTCGGTGCAAAACACCTATCCCAATGAGCCTACTAATGAACTCCAAATCAGCCCGGTCATCCACAATAGATGTGAAATCTGGGTTACCGGGCCCGTATTATGATTCCGATGCCCGGAACAAGTTCAATATGTATTATGTGAGTTATGTAAAATTTGGAAAGAAACGAACTTGGTTTGACGTGTTTCGGATCAAAATTGGAGAATTTAGAAGTTTATGAAGTTTGAGGAAATTCTATGGATTTTTGAGTTTAATTCATTTTTTTTATGTTATTTTGATGGTTATATTACTCGAATAAGTTCGTAGGATGATTTTGAAGTCGTGTGTTTATTTGGTTTTGATCCGCGAGGGCTCCGGTGATTTCCGGGTAGGTGCCGGGATGCAATAGAGTTGGAAAAATCAGGTGTGTTGTGATGTTTCTGGTGTCCAGTCATTTCTTCTCCGCAATCGCGGTGTGTTGCACGCGATCGCGATGTGTATTTTGGGAAGGGGGTCAATTTGCTCTGCGCGATCGCAAAGATCTAAGTGCAAACACGGAGCCTCAGGGTTTAGCTCTACGCGATTGCAATCCCTTGTTCGTGATCGTGTAAGTCTCTTGTGGGGTTGGGGGACTGGCCAGCAATTGTTCTATACGAACGCGATCTCTCAGTCGCGGTCGCGTAGGTCCACATTCTTGTCCACTGCGACCACAGTCCCTTGTTCGCGATCTCGTAAGTTTAAAACCCAGTACTCTCCGCGATCACAACTCCTTTTCCGCAATCGCGTAGAGTAAAATCACTCAGTGAATTTAAAGTCTTAAAAATAGAATGTTATTTCGGGATTTCCACTTCTTCATCAATTCCTTCTTCTCCAAAACCCCATTGAAGACCCCCAAGCTAGATTCCCTCCATAACCACTTGGGTAAGTGATCTTAGCACCAATTTCTTCCACTTTCTTTCCCTCATCACTAGAATCTAGGCCTAAAATCCTAAAATCAAAGTAGAAATTAGGGGTTTTGGGTAGAGTTAGGGTTTATGGGATTTTGGATAATTCAACCTCAATTTGGGGTCAGATTTCAAAACAAATCATATATTTGAACTCGTGGGGGTATGGGTGATCGGATTTTTATCCGAGCCTCGTGTTTGGACCAAGCGGGCCCGGGGTGAATTTTGGTATTTTTGGAAGAATGCTAGGAAATGGATAATTAGGCTATGGGATCGATTTATTGAGTCATTATTGATATACTTAAGTTAATTATGTCTAGATATTGTTATTTTGGAGTTGAATCCAAAAGGAAAGGCGGTGTTAGAGGCTTGATTGCTATTTTTGGACCCGAGGTAAGTGTCTTGCCTAACTTTGGTGAGGGAATAGGTATTGTATGCTATGTGTTAAGTGTTTATCATGTTCAATGCATAGGTGAGGTGACGAGTACCTATGCATTGTGTGTCAAGCATGCCCGTGAGTCTATTTTCGATAGAAATCTTATTATTACTTCTATGTTCGTTATAATATGCAATTGTCTCTACTTGGAAGCTGATTATTGTTGAAAACTCTGGTTGATGAACTCATAATGTATTGGTTCCATTGAGAACTCAATTGTAAAGGATATATTTGAAATGATTGGTTATGGCTGAGACCCTTGTCGGGCAATCGTTATGATATTGACTGATACTTTCCCCTTGCCGAGTGATTTTGAATTGTATTTCCACTATGTTGCATTCCTTGCCATTGATATCGTCATTGTTTTGGTGGGGAAGAGTGTAAAGCACGAAGGGTGATGTCGTGCCATGATTTACATTGATTACATCATAATTTTCATAGTGAGGACGAGAGTAAAAGCACGAAGGGTGATGCCGTGCCGATGATTATTGTTTATGCACGAGGGGACATTCCGTGCCATATTTTATATTGTTATGCACGAGGGGACATTCCGTTCCATGTTTATGTTGTTTATGCACGAGGGGACATTCCGTGCCATATTTTATATTGTTATGCCGGAGGGGACATTCCGTACCATGTTTATGTTGTTTATGCACGAGGGGACATTTCGTGCCATATCTTATATTGTTATGCACGAGGGGACATGCCGTGCCGTTTCTTTTCACTGTTAAATTTGTGTTGTCAATCCCCGTTTTTAGTTTCGGATATTTTAGACTGTTGTTTTTGTTTCCGTCATTCCATTATTTTCTATCTCTTACCCCCAGCATGTTCTTCCCTGTAATTGTATTCTTGTTTAGTTTCTCCTATACTATTGAACTGCACAGGTACAATTTTTTGTCGTGTCCTAGACTCGTCACTACTTCGCCGAGGTTAGGCTCAGCACTTACTCGGTACATGGGGTCGGTTGTACTGATGCTACATTTGTACTTCTTTATGATGTGCAGATTACGCGCAGGACCCAGTGGACATCACTAGTGGGAGTGTCCTTCAGTCCATTCCAGACGACACCGAGGTATTTCCGCATGGCGTTCGTGGATCTCGGCGTCCCTGTCTATCTTTCATCCTGTCTTTCATGTGTTTTCCAGACAGATACATCATTTTATTTTCAAACTGTTGTTTTTAGTCAAATCTTAGACTAGTTCGTGAGGTTGTGACTCCACTTCTGGGTTGTCTTAAAGGGGATTTTTGCGTTGTTAGCTATTGTTATTTAGAATTATGTTAATGCTTCCGCACTTTATTTCAGTTATATAGTCACTGCTTATTATTTTCACTTGCTAATAAATCAATACAGTTGACGTGTTGGCTTTCCTAGCGGGTGTAACGTTAGGCGCCATCACGGCCTGAAGGTGGGATTTGGGTCGTGACAATTTCGGTGAAAATTGAAAAGTTGAATCTTTGGAAGAATTGAGAGGTTTGACCGAGAGTTGACTTAGGTGATACCTGGGTCGAAATGTGTCACGACCCAATTTTTCCACTGTTGGGTATCGTGATGGCACCTAGTCTTAAGGACTAAGCCTAACATTTACTGAATAACAACAATAATAAAAGAAATCTAACAGTCTCGATATAGAAATATTTACAGAATTTATAATTTCCCAAAACTGGTAGTACAAGTCATAAGCTCTACAGAGTTTGCTACAACTTCTAAATACAACTGTTTGGAAATGAGTAGAAAAACAGTTGAAATACAAAGTAAGAAGGTGACTCTGAAGCCTGCGAACGCAGCAACAGGTTTACCTTGAGTCTCCTCAGCAAGGA
>ML323870.1:0-58648 GCA_005239505.1 Nicotiana paniculata
AACCCGTATTCATCTTAAAAATAAGCTTTAGTCAAAGGGTCTAATTCTTTGGTTAAACAACATTAACAAAGTCTAAAGCTACCAAGGACAAGTGGAAACTATATCCAAAATGCACAAACATCTTCAGGGTTATCTCCCGACATCACCAGCAGCTCCGCTCCAAAAATCTGCACGCAAGATGCAGAAGTGTAGTATGAGTACAACTGACCCCATGTATCCAATAAGTATTTTTCCTAACCTCGTCGAAGTAGTGATGAGGCTTTTTAGTTAAAAGATTCTCACAAATAAAATTTGTTCCGTAAACTAGCAATAGAACTATACTACAGTATAAAAGAATAGAGTACACGAAACAAATGTACAAAACAATAACAGAGTACTAAAAGAGATCACACTTCAATAGTTTCCAATATCTCAACCAATATTTTCCTTATAGCGAAAACCAATAAACCACAATAGTCATCCCATAAATTTCATAGCGTGAGGAATATACTCTGATATCAAGTCAATTGCACGGCAACACCCTTCGTGCATTTATATCATCCTCACCAAATATGCGTAAAACAGTACCAACCGGATGGCAGAGATGCCGATAACAGTAACGACAAAGTAGCAAATCGCAAGTAGCAATAATGAACGAGAATGTACATAAGGGCATTAGTAACAGACTAGGCGGAAAGCATAGAGGTAATGACAACAATTAGGAAAAGGAATGTAACTTCAACTAACTAGCATGGTGGAGGCATAAATACAAATATAACGAATAAGAGGCAAACGCATGATCTTTATGAGTTAACAAGTAGAAGTATGAATGACTAACATGATAGAAGGCATGTACTAAGTGCAACAAATAGATACGACAAAGATGTAATTATGACAACAGGAAGTAGGCATGTTATTTGCAAGTTTAGCAAGTAGAAGGCATGAGCAACACAATAACAAATAAGATAGAGAACAAGAACTAGGCATTAACGACAAGTCATATAAGAACCATAAATACGACAATGACAGCTCAATGTAAAGGCATGAACGTATACATAAGGAAAGTATATCACAATATAATGCATGTCCCTTATCCTAACCTGCACAGAAACATCCATCGTGCCATGAACTCATGATAATTTAAAGCATGATAATATAAATGAAATGGCATGGCATCATCCTTCATGCTTTACACTCACATAATATGGCACGGCATCACCCTTCGTGCTTATACTCACAAACGATATGGCACAACATCACCCTTCGTGCTTTTACTCTCAATAATATGGAACGACATCACCCTTCGTGCTTTTACTCTCAAATAATATGGCATGGCATCACCCTTCGTGCTTTTACTCTCAAATAATATGGCACGGCATCACCCTCCGTGCTTTACACTCTCCTCGCATGATAATATATATACAATGGCACGGCATCACCCTTCGTGGTTTACACTCTTACTTACCAAGCATATTTATATCATTGACAAACAAGGTAGGAAGCATAAATAACGTCAAGGAGAGTGTTTAAACGAATAGTCCAAATGAATCCCAATCACAACTTTCCAAGACAACAATGGTTCAATAAACCCACAAGAACCTTATTATTCAAGTATTTTAACAAACCTCACGAATGATCTACAACACAAGTATAGAATCTAGTATCTCAAGGATATCAGTCGTAGCAAAGTATTAATGATTACACATGGTGATGACCGAATTAGACACATCAATGTATTATCAGAAGTTCCATCAAATTTGATTAAGTTATAATAAGCTAAGTTTTGTTTCTAACATTGAATACTACATTCTTAGTATTTAGGAGACAAGTAATCATGAAGCAAGAAGGTCATATGATTCTCCAAGACATAATTTATAACCTAATTTACTCCCGAGCATGTTTAACCCTTGCACATGCATATATGCTCGTCACCTCATTTATGTATCACCCCCGCATGTTGCAAACAATGTCAAATAGTAGGAAAAATTTCCTCAATAAAATTAGCAAGACACTTACCTCAATTCGGCTAACTCAATACTCAATTTAGTTTTTCCTTTACAAATTTACCTCTGCTCGGCTCAATCTAGCCAAAGACGACTTAATTATATCACATAATGCAAGAAAAAATAATTTTAATTAATAAAGCTGTGATATTTATACAATTTCTAAGAAGTCAACAACATTCAACCCCTGGGCCCGCCCTATCAAAACACGGGTCCAAGGATAGGTCTTGACTACCCATAGCCTCACGAGTCCAAATATGTATTTTTTTTTTTCAAATCCGAGTCCTATTCGACTCTCAAACCCTAAATTTTCATTTTCAAAGTTTTGACAAAATCCCCAAAATTTTCCCTAGATTCTCATAAATTTGATGTTAATCTTATGTAAAATCATGAAATATAGTTGAGAATTGATTAGAGGTACTTACACAATGATCTGGTATGAAAATCCCTTCACAAAATTACCTCCCATCGAAGCTAGAGTTCAAAATATAACAAAATGAAGCTAAGTCTCGGAATTCTCAGCATTTAGCAGGCTGCAAATGTCGCATTTGCGACAGAGGATTCGCAAATACGGAGAAAACATCGCAAATGCGATACAGAGTTCGCAAATGCGAAACTCTTCAGGCTTCGCAAATGCGATCCACTCCCCAGCAACCCAGGTTTGCAAATGCGAAGAATACCTCGCAAATGCGATGAAACCAAAACAACACTCAAGGTTCTTAACAAAACACTCCGAAGCTAATCTGAAGCTCACTCGAGCCCCCGAGGCTCCAAACCAAACACCACACAAGTATAAAAACATAACACGAACTCGCTCACGCGATCAAATCATCAAAATAACCTCAAAAACCACGAATCGGGCGCCAAAACGCATGAAGATCAAAGTGAGCTTCAAGAACTTCTAGAATCACAACCAAGCGTCCGAACCATATCAAATCAACTCCAAATGGCGCCAAATTTTGCAGACGGGTTTTGTATGACGAAATGAACCTACTCGGAGCTTCAACTCATGTATAACAACCTCTAAACAACGAATCGCACCTCAAGTGAAGATCAATGAACCTTGAAACTTCAACTTCTACAACTGATGCTGAAACCTATCAAAACACGTCCAATTGACATCGAATTATGCGCACATGTCACATTTGACATTACGGACCTACTCCAACTTCCGGAATCGAAATCCGACCCCGATATCAAAAAGTATACTCCCGGTCAAACTTCCCAAAAAATCCAACTTTCGCAATTTCAAGACTAATTCAACTACGGACCGTTTACAATCCGGACGCGCTCCTAATTCTAAAATCACCCAACGGAGCTAACGGATCTAACAAAACTCCATTCCAAGATCCAATGCTAAAAGGTCAAACTTGGTCAACTCTTCCAACTTAGAGCTTAAATCTTTAAGTTAATTCTTCCAAATCGATTCCGGATAACTTGAAAACCAACACCGATGATTTACGCAAATCATAATACATCATGCAGAGATACTCGAACCCTCAAACTACCGAGCAAAGTGCAGGTGCTCAATACGACAAGTTGGGTCGTTACAATAACCCCTACCTAAAGGGAGTTGCGAAGTATTATTTATGTTGCACGGGGTGATCCTTTAAGCTAATAAACTTAGGATCCCCCCCCCCTGTTTATGTTCATGTTATCATAGATCAACGTGGTTTGTACCTACGTAGTTATTAAGACTTGTATCGACTCTCATATGTTTGAACAAGACTCTACAACTTCTGAACTTCCTTTATATTTATTTGATCACCTAGCTTAACTATATAATCCACGCAGTCTAAAATTTGGTCGGGACCCACAGTTATGGACCTCGAAGAGTGCCTAACACTTTCTCTTTGAGGTAATTTAAGCCCTTGCCCGATCTTTGGTGGCATTGACTAGTCAAACATAGTTATTTGCAAATAGGTACCCTAACACCTCAAAATCGTTAGGTGGCGACTCTTCCCTTTTAATACCTCCTTTAAAAGAGTTGTCACATGTCGAAATTCGCTTTCGCGAGAAAATGGAGCGCGACATATCCGACATAAGTTTACTACGGAAAGTTCAAAGGGAAACCTACTTATCCGAATACGATTAATCATTGTTTGCGAATCATACAATTTTTCTATGCATGTTTTTTGTAAATATAGACATTCCCCATTCATGAGCTAAAGGGTGTGAATGAGAAATGGAAGAGGCACCTCTTGAATTGCACATCTTCATCTCACTCTTTCAATATCTATAAATTTAGAGGATTGGTCTCTCTTTTTTTTACATGAAAAATTTGAAAACTTCTTCTCTCTTTCCTACATTATTGTATTATTTTTCAAATAAATATAGGTGTCAAGTGTGATTTGCTCCATTTATTGAGTTTGCTGAAGTTCTGTGATTTGTAGTGCCGCTATCACAGAATAGTTATTTCGTTCTATTCTGAAAGGAATTAATCCATAATCATGGGCAACAGTGAGGGGATTAAATCCTTAAGGACACACAAGTAACTTATAGACTCCGAACTATTTTATGTTTATACTAACGTTTTATCTTCTTCGATTTTCTGATTTTAAACACGATTTACCAACAGTATCTCCAAAATGTCAAGTCAATAATATACTTTTAAGTAAAACAAGTATGTTTTCTTAATTTAATAAATTTATTCAACTGAATCTACACTCAAAGGAAAACCACATGTTCCATATTTCAGAAGCTAACTTTGGTGCTATATATCTCGAAAAATCCACAAGGCAAATATGTAGCACATGCACAACTACTACCTATGGGTAGGAAACTAACAATTATAACAAAATTATACCAATAAATAAGATGATTATCAGCTGAGTAAATCAGCATTTATAGCTTTAAGAGCTTCATCAGCCATGATCTTATGCATTTTCTCCGAGGGATGAACTGCGTCCCAGAACACAAACTTTGTTCGATCAGCACAAGTTGTCAACCCTTTACAAGTCTCTCCATACTCAGTCGTTCCTGTCCCACAGCAGCCCTTACTTGTCTCTTCAAAACCTATTAATAATTCATTTCATTAGTATCAACCATTTATCACTTTTCAGTGGTTAATTTGACCAACTTTTTGGGTGAAGCTTGATGTATATAATCTTATTACTTGAGAGTAATTAGATTTACAAAACGCCAATAAGTTGGAAATCTTTTGTTTCAAAACGCCAAGAATTTGCTTGAAAAACGTTGACCGAAATGGACACAAATAGCTCCTTACCGAATTTATGGGGATTTTGGACTGCTTCTTGAATGATGCTATAGATGTCTATAAAGGAAGCTTTGATCCCAAATAATCTTTTTAGAGTTTGCAATTCTCTTTTGAGTTTCAAATTGAAAGAGAAAGCAACTTTGTTCAAATCATCGTCGCACTTAGTTTCATCATCTCGAATGGTTCGAATAAGTGGTTCGCACCCAAGAGGAGGAACTCCTACCACTGCTAATCTTCTTGCTCCTGCACCATGAATTATATCCTGCCAAAGTTCTTCACATCATCATTCATCAATTTATATAATTTAAAATATATAAGCATGAAACACTTTAACTTTGCCTGGTCAACTCCTTCATAAAATTTTACCTAGAACTACTATACAAAAAGACATGCATCCCTTAGTAGAAACGGGAGAAATTTAAATATTAGAGAAAATAATAATAGTATTTGATTCGATTAGGACTTGCATGCTTATAGCGAAAAATTAGGTTTTATAATATGTGTTCTAGCAGTTAATGAATCTATGGAAAACAAGTTCAAATTCTAATAAAGTTAAATAGTCGGGCAAGTTATATTAGCGATCACCATCGTTATTTAAACAAAAACGTATATACTCGTCTTTAAACATAAGAGGAGAGAATGAGGACCTTGACGTGAGTAAACATGGAATGGATCAAGAAGTTCTGGTATTGTTCCACCGAGTATTGCTTTGAACGTACAACTTCCACAAAGTAATTTTGGAGAAAGTCATTAGTTCCCATACTTATTATATATAGTGCATTTTTCAGGACTTCTCTTGCTTTCTCAGCTCCCACCATTTGCCTCATGTGGATTTCATAATGCCTGAGATATTCTCTTTGCTTGGCTAATGACATTGCATTCTGATTTTATCAGAAAAAAAAAAAAAGTTAATCCAAAAAATTGAACTGAAATACAAAAGTAAGGACCAAGCTGGCACTTGGGAAATTAATAATGAAATTAAATGTGTAGCTAGAAGAACATACAGATAAATTGGCAGTGAGATCATCATAACCAGAGCCAGCTGATGCAAAACTAATGCCATGTAGCATATCCATCTTGTTGATTTGTGGGTCGAGAAACCCTCTTGTCATGTTCACGTAACCAAGTGCCTCCGCTGCAATACGAAAATTTTACTTCAAATTAGAGGCTCTTTTACTTTAATTTGTTTTATTTTCCTGTGGGGGAAAGGGAGTTGGTGGATTAGGAAATTAGCATGGCTCAGATCCATGATACCAAACACGGTTGCATTTGGCTCATGTGCATTTAGCTACTTCAACGCTTCTAAAAGCAACAAGGGAAAAAGATGGGGTAACAAATGAAACTAATCACAAAGCTTAGAAACTAATCCAATAAGGCAAGATTATTATATTAAGGCAAGATTATTATATTTATTGGGCAGGATAACATTTAAGGAAAAAGGTCAAATATGTCCCCCTTCTCTCAATTGGTGTTTTAAACTTACCCTCCATTATATATTTCGATCATGAATACCCATATTATTAGCGAATCATCTTGTACATTTGACCCTAACGACAAGGGCTTGAAACCTTTGAACCCGGTTAAAATCTTTACCGAGTAAATTCAAAATTTGTACTTCTACGTTTAACTATATTTTAAAATTACCCTTAACCCGGTTACTATATATTTTTCAAATTAAACAAAGGGCCAAGCATCAATAATTATTAGTCAAAAATACACAACCAGAAAATCTACAGTACTTATTTGTTCTGTATCTTTTATTACTTTAACTAAAAATTAAGTAGTGCCAAGGGAAAAAAGAGATGGAGATTTACCAATGAAGTCAGTAGCAAGTTTGCCATTAGAGAACCTGCCAGTTGGTTGAGAATTGGTAAGGTCCAACCCGTAAGGCAAGTAATTGGCCTTGTTTATAGTAGGAAGATGGTTGTTGTTTCCAGGATCTACACTTGAATCTCCAAACACCAAGATACATGTCACATTGTTCTTCTCTGCCAGTTTCCTCAGCTCACCTATTTCTATGGCTTCTAATACAGCATTATGATGAAAAAGCACCAATGCCAGAAATATGAGAATCAACCTCACTGACATTTTGACGCTTTTCATTTCATTCAAACCCAAAAAAAAAAAGATGCTTAGTATATAAGGTTGCTGCTGCTTCGATCGGAATAGTACTGTGTCAAAGTGAACTCTGCCTGTGTCTTAAATAGTGTAAAGGGACTTTAATATTGTTAGGTCAACAAGCAGCGACCTATTATGCGGTGCCAGACAAAGGAAATTGAAGTCAGTTAGACGTTTGTGTGAATCATATGTAGCAAAGTAACTCTACTTCTTAGTTAATTTTACACTGTGGTCACCACTATAATAGTAGGGGTAAATTTTAAAGACCTTGTAATAATGCTAACTACGTTAAGATCTTGCAATAGTTGATTAAATTTAAGACGTTAATATTAAAACGAGACTTAAGTCATCCGTCCCAATAAAAACTTAGGAAGATGGAGATAATAGGAAATGTTGTGAAAAGCCGCATCCATAATATTGCCCTGGTTTCAAATTGTCATGTGGCAGTCTAGAAGATTTAGACATTTCGAATTGGTTTCTAATCAGCCCCGTAATTCACAGCAAAAAAAAAAAAAAAAATCCACTCCGTTATCTGAAAACTATTTTTTTATTTTAATAATTATCCTTATTAATACTATTTCAAGAATGCAGAACCCCTATTATTACAGCTTGAACTAATACTTTTCCATATGAAACTAAAAAGAAGTAATTTGATCGATGTCGTCGAGTCGTCGTACAATCTCTAGATATCAAATTAAAGTCATTGACAAACCTCTCATAAATTTGTAGCCGTACGCACATTAATTTTTCAGCCAACCTTGAACGTAATTATAGTGCATGTACAACAAAAGAGAAATAGTTGGAATTGGCTATTGGTCAAAGTGCAAGCAAATAATTCGGATTTTCTTAACATTGGCGGTTGCAGATTTTTCAATTATCATTGACCATTATAAACTCAGAGTCGTACGAGTAGTTGTGAAGTCTAGCTACATCATCAATCTATCCCTCCATTTGCTAATCCAACCAAAAAAAAAAGAACTTTTTCAAAATCCTTTTGCGAAGAGTTCACATACATAATTTATCTTTAATTGCCTTCTATTATTCCAAATTTCCCACTACTTCCTTTGGCTGTATGCTACCAAATTTTTAGTAAATTGTATTTGTAAATTAATTTTGGAGAAGATAAAATAACATATAAACAGAAATATAAACGAAACAAAAGTTAATTCGAGCCCACTGAATTCACAGTGTTTTCTTAAGGAATTTAATCCCCTCCTAGTACCCAAGGTTATGGATTATTTCCTCCAAGATAGAACGAATTACACACTGGTGTAGTGGTACTTCAAACCCCCAGTATTTAAGCGAACACAAAGTTCGATAGCAAATCACACTTATTGTTGCTTTCTTTGAAGTTAAAACAATGCAAATGAAAGGAGGAGAACTCAGAAATTCGTATGAAAAATCTGAGAGAATGGACTAGTATTTATAGCCAATGTTGAGCTCAAAACTGAAGAGGTGCAACTCTTCAGAATGATTGTTTATGTAAAATGGCCATAACATAAATGGCTATTTATGCAATAATAAACCGGAAATTAAAGAGGGAGGTTAATTTTCTGTTACAAAACCGGAAAATGAAAAGGAAAAAAGTTTAATATTCTATTGGATTTAATATTAATATTAATACTAATATTCCGTTGGATTTTTGTTAATATTTACTATTAATAAATAAATTTGGTCCAAAAAATTAATCAATCAATCATTTGACCGAATCCGAAGCCGAAGTCGAGCCGAGCGACGACGACGACGACGCGAGGCTTGCCTTCTTCTCAACTCTTTAAGAGCTAGAAGAAGAGCAATTGTATATATATATATATATATATATATATATACCCATCAAAAAAAATTCCTCTTCCAATATGGCACATTTTCCTTTGTCAAGGAGAGAAACTCAAATATTTCATTTTCCTTCATTTACCATTCACCCTCTTTTAAGCTACATTAAAGCTTAATAACCCAACAATCTCCCACATGAATGGGGAATGGCTATATCACTAAAATATGCATGAAAACTTTGTTATTCGCAAGCAAGGATTAATTGCATCTGGATAAGTAGGTTTCCCTTTGTACTTTCCGTAGTGAACTTATATCGAATATACTCGGTCAATCGGTAGATTTGATATCTTTGAACCGTCGAACTTTGGTGTATACATAGACAACCATAAATCACACAACCAACCCTTAACCGTCTTTGGTTCTCATTGTTGTGTTCGTTTCAGCCATGAACACCGCATGGTTCCATAAGTGCTTAGAGAACTGGCCCTACAAAATTCTCCTTGAAGCGGCTAATATTTCACACTTGCATAGGTGATTCCTAAACGTGTCATCCCGTAGATACACTATTCGATATACCGTATCAAATCTAGAAATCATTAAAACGCCTTAATGTTTTATCCTTGGTACTGAACATTGTCTCATCACGAGAACGGACCAACATTTTAGTTGACAATTTTGAACCGTCATTAATGACTTTGTTTGATCTCCTTGAACCTAGATCTTGGGATCTCCAGTCTTCTAGGTAGAGTTACTGCCACAATGACTTGTTCTCGGCCATAGTCACATTCCCCTTGATGATTTCTCAACTACCTCTCTAGTTAGGCCTTTTGTAAGTGGATCCGACACATTATCACTTGACTTTACATAGTCAATCGTGATAATTACTCTAGAGAATAATTGTCTAACGGTTTTATATCTTCGTCGTATATGACGAGATTTACCGTTATACATAACGCTCCCAGCCCTTCCAATTGCCGCTTGACTATCGCAATGTATGCATATTGGTGCCAACGGTTTGGGCCAAAATGGAATGTCTTCCAAGAAATTTCGGAGCCATTCAGCTTCTTCACCGGCTTTATCTAAAGCTATGAACTCAGCCTCCATTGTAGAGCGGGCAATACAAGTTTGTTTGGACGACTTCCAAGATACCGCTCCTCCACCAATAGTGAATATATATCCACTTGTGGACTTGGAATCAGTTGATCCGGTGATCCAGTTTGCATCACAGTATCCCTCAATGACTGCAGGATATTTACTATAGTGCAAGGCAAAGTCCTGGGTATGTACTAAATACCCCAAANATCTTTCAAGAAATTCCAGAGTCATTCAACTTCTTCACCGGCTTTTCTAAGGCTATGAACTCAGCCTCCATTCTAGAGCGGGCAATACAAGTTTATTTGGACGACTTCCAAGATACCTCTCCTCCACCAATAGTGAATACATATCTACTTATGGACTTAGAATCAGTGATCCAATTTGCATCACAGTATCCCTCAATCACCACAAGATATTTACTGTAGTGCAAAGCAAAGTCTTAGGTATGTTCTAAATATCCCAAAACTCGTTTCATTGCCATCCAATGAGATTGACTTGTATTGCTCGTGTATCCACTCAATTTACTTATAGCACAAGCTATATCTGATCGTGTACAATTCATGATGTACATTAAACATCCCAACACATGAGCATAATCCAATTGTGATATGCTTTGGCTTTTGTTCTTTGCTAATGCAAGATTCACGTCAATTGGAGTCTTTGCAACTTTAAAGCCCAAGTGCTTGAATTTTTCAAGTACTGTCTTAATATAATGAGATTGTGACAATGCCAGACCTTGAGAAGTTTTATGGATCTTAATTCCCNTTTTTTTAGTCCGTAAAGGGGCTTAACAAGTATACATACCTTCTTTTCTTTACCTGGAATCACAAAACCCTTCAGGTTGTTCCATGTAGATTCCTTCCTCCAACTCTCCATTTAAGAAGGTCGTCTTAACGTCCATTTGATGAATTTCAAGATCATAAACTGCAGCTAACGCTACTAACGTTTGTATGGACGTAATTCTTGTAACTATAGAGTATGTATCAAAATAATCAAGACCTTCTCGTTGTCTATACCCTTTGACAACAAGTCTTGCCTTATATTTATCAATAGTGTCATCATCTTTCATTTTCCTCTTAAAGATCCATTTAGAACCCAACGATTTATTTCCAGGAGGAAGATCAACCAATTCACATGTATGGTTGTTCAACATGGATTCTATTTCACTATTGACTGCTTTTTTCCAAAACAATGATTTCGAAGAAGACATAGCTTCTTTAAATGTTCGAGGCTCATTTTCCAATAAGAAAGCCACAAAATCTGGTCCAAATGAAGTAGACGTTCTTTGACGTTTACTACGTCTTGGATCCTCCTGATTAAATGCACTTTCTTTTGTTTCTCCCCGAGGTCATTTAGATCCTTCATCAACCGACTCACATTTCTTTTTATACGAATATATGTTTTCAAAGAACTCAGCTTTATCTGATTCTATAACCGTATTATTATGAATGTCGGAATTTTCTTATTTATGAACCAGAAATTGATATGCTTTACTATTGGTCGCATATCCTATGAAAACATAATCAACGATTTCGGTCCTATTTTTACCCTTTTGGCTTTAGGAACTTGCAATTTTTCCAAACACCCCCACACTTTAAAATAATTCAAGTTGGGCTTCATTCCTTTTCATTTTTCATACGGAATGGATTGTGTTTTTCTATGGGGTACTCGATTTAGTATCCGATTAGCCGTAATAACGGCTTCCCCCCACAAGTTCTGTGGCAAACCAGAACTTATCAACAATGCGTTCATAATCTCATTTAATGAACAATTCTTTCTTTCCACAATCCCATTGGATTGGGGCGTGTAAGAGGCCGATGTTTGATGAATAATTCCATATTCTAGACATGTTTCTTCAAAAGGAGATTCATATTCACCATCCCTATCACTTTTTATCATTTTGATTTTCTTGTTAAGTTGCGTTTCAACTTCATTTTTGTATTGTTTGAATGTCTCTATTGCTTCATCTTTACTATTAAGTAAGTAAACATAGAAATATCGAGTACTATCGTCAATAAAAGTTATGAAATACTTCTTTCCACCGCGAGATGGTATTGACTTCATATCGCAAATATTTGTGTGAATTAAGTCTAAAGGATCTGAATTCCTTTCAACTGACTTATAAGGATGTTTAACATATTTAGATTCCACACATATTTGACATTTTGATTTGTCGCATTCGAACTTAGGTAATACTTCCAAGTTAATCATTTTCCGCAAGGTTTTATAATTGGCATGACCCAAACGTATATGCCATAATTCATTTGACTCAAGTAAGTAAGACGAAGCTGAAATTTTATTATTATTATCAACAACCAGTACATTCAGCTTGAAAATGCCCTCAGTGAGGTAACCTTTTCCTACAAACATTTAGTTCTTACTTATTACAACCTTATCGGATATAAAAACACACTTAAAATCGTTTTTAACAAGAAGTCCAGCAGAAAGTTGTTCAAAGTCACCACCTTGCCAGAAGTCCCACATCTTTCAATTTTGGCCATTGCAGTATTTCCCATAGAAAGCGTCTCTTCGGGTCCAACGGGAGCATATGTAGCAAAAGCTTCTCTAACTGTAAAAATATGGCGAGTGGCCCCAGAATCAATTCATCACTCCTCATTTCCCACCAGGTTGCATTCAGAAAGCATAACATATAAGTCATCAACATCTTCGTGTTTTTCAACCATATTTGCTTGACCCTTCTTCTTGTATTTCTTTGGAGCACAACAATCTACAGATCTGTGTCCAGCTTTTCCACAGTTGTAGCAATTTCCATTGAACCGTTTCTTGTTTGGGTTATTTTTCGGCCCAGAAGCCTTCTTCCTCTTTCTATTATTCTGAGGAGCATTCTCAACAATGTTTGCTCCCATTATTGTTGAGTTTTCACGGCCTTTCTTTTCAGCAGCTTTGTTGTCCTCTTTGATTCTTAACCGAACAATGAAATCTTCAAGGGACATCTCCTTGTGTTTGTGTTTCAAGTAATTTTTGAAGTCCTTCCACAAAGGAGGCAACTTCTCAATCATCGCTGCAACTTGGAATGCTTCATTGATGACAAGACCTTCAATGAAAATTCTATTAATAAATATAATAAAATTAGTACTTTCAACATCAATATTAATTCGAATTATACCTTCAGCAAGGAGATCATGAATAATCACTTGCAATTCCTGGACTTGGGTAATAACAAACTTGTTATCTACCATTTTTTAGTCCAAAATTTTAGTGGCAATGAATTTCTTAAATCCGATCCTTTCAAGCGCAACCCACAGTTCTTTTGATGTCTCCACATACTATAGGCGTTATACAGATCGTTCTTCAGTCCGCTAAGAATATAATTCTTGCATAGAAAATCAGAATGCTTCCACGCCTCAGTCACGAGGAAACGTTCATTTTCTGAAGTTTCGTCGGGCATAAGAGGAACATCGTCCTTAATGAACTTCTGTAGACTCAAAGTAGTAAAGTAGAAGAACATCTTCTGCTGCCACCGCTTGAAATCAATCCCGAAAATCTTTTTGGATTTTTTCGTCGGTGCCAATGCCAGTGTTGTTCGACTCGTTAATGCATTGGAAGTCACAATAGGAACGGTCTGGTTCCCGTTGTCATTCGTCATTTCTATAAAAGAGTGACACAAACAAAACGTTAAAATCACGTAGATTTTAATCTCCAATTTAGCAGAAAACCACAAAGGTTTTAGTCTCTAGAATAGTGAGTATAACACAAATACAAAAAATAATAGTTAAATTCCTTAAACTTGTTAGTAAACTGTATTTGTAAAATAATTTTGTAGAAGATAAAATAACATATAAACAGAAATATAAACGAAACAAAAGTTAATCCGAGCCCATTGAATTCACAGTGTTTCCTTAAGGAAATTAATCTCCTCCTAGTACCCAAGGTTATGGATTATTTCCTCCCAGGATAGAACGAATTACACACCAGTGTAGTGGTACTTCAAACCCTAGTGTTTCAGCGAACGCAAAGTTCGGTAGAAAATCACACTTATTGTTGCTTTCTTTGAAGTTAAAACAATGCAGAAGAAATGAGGAGAACTCATAAATTCGTATGGGAAATTGATAGTAGGCTATATTTATGCAATTTAGACACTATTTACACTCTTATTTAGCCACACTTTATTGGTATTTGAATGATAAAATATAACAAAATGCTCTAATTAAGATTTTATGCGTTGCAGGAGCCACTCCGAGCTAGGAGGAAGCTAAAGAGTATTTTGAAGTCAATATGGAGCGTGGAAGACCAATCGAAGGTTAGCCTGGTCGAAAAGGAGCAAGAAAAGCAAGCAAGAAGTCTCCTCCAGGTGCGCGGCCGCAGAGTGGACCGCGAATTGGACGGCGCACTGGAGGTAGAACACTGGACGAAATCCGCGGCCGAATTCGCGGTCGAATCCGCGGACGAGCAGATGGAGGCCAACAACTCAGGGGTAATTGTATAATTTCTAAGTCGACTAACCTAAACCTATATGGAGCCTAATTCGCCCAAAAGTCAAGGATAGTTGTTTTTAGGAGATTTTGGAGGCAAGAACAAGGCAAAGAAGAGAGAGAATTTCCTAAGAGTTTTCATCTCTTCTTCTTACTTCCATTGTTGATTATGAATTGTTATAGTGAATTCTTATCCATTAGTATGAGTAGTTAAACCTGTCATCTAGGGTTGATGGAACCAATTGTTGGATGAAGTCTTGACTTCGTTTTGATATAATTGTTCTGTGTTATTCTATGATTGTTCAACTACATATTGTCTTGTGGTTTATTGAAAGGGCCCTTGATTAATCGTGTCTAGTTACCTTGTATTGCTTGAGAAAGAACACTTGGTTAGATTGTTGTTGAACAACACCACTTTCGGGTAAGTTAAGAGATTAATTACTTGAATCGGGGTTAGAGATAACAAAACTTTGGTGGGATAATTCTGAGTTACATAAATTGTTAACTAGAGTAGTTCGAGAGAATGTTTCTAGCAAATTATAATAATTGATCGAGAGATAATTACGGTAGCCCCGAACTCATAATCCTCATAGAGTATTACAACGAGATTATAGCTAACGTGTCAAGAATTAACCCGGCAATTGGGGAAATCACTAGCCCTAGATCCTTTTATCTTTGAATTCAACTTTATTCTTGATTATTGCTAATTTATTGTCATTTTTCATTAGCTAAATAAGTTCCACTTATTATCCATTAAAAATCTTGCATCAGAAAATTGCCTGAGCTTATCATTAGCTTTGTTAAAAGTTGAAGTAAATAGGTTAGTTCCCCGTGGGATTCGACTTCGGACTTGAACCATATTATATTTGCAGCGACCGCTTAGTTTTTTTTACAAGGCATAGTTGGATGTGATAAAAAATATGAGAGAATGGACTGGTATTTACAGCCAATGTTGAGTTCACAACTGAAGAGGTACAACTCTTCAGAATGGTTGTTTATGTAAAACAATCATAACATAAATGGCTATTTACGCAACAATAAACCGGAATTGAAGAGGGAGATTAATTTTCCGTTACAAAACCGGAAACTGAAAATGGATAACGGAAATTTTTTGTTAATATTTATTATTAACAAATAAATTTTGTCCAAAAATTAATCAATCAATCAATCATTTGACCGAATCTCAAGCCGAGCGAGCGACGACGACGCGATGTTTGCCTTCTTCTCAACTCTTTAAGAGCTAGAAGAAGAGCAATTGTATATATACCCATCAAAAACTTTTTTTTCTTCTAATATGAGACAATGTCCCTTTGTCAAGAAGGAAAACTCAAATATTTCATTTTCCTTCATTTCCCATTCACCCTTTTTTAAGCTACATTAAAACTTAATAACCCAACAATTTTATATCCACGGTTAGTAGAAAACTCTCGACATAATTTAATTCGTTGCTGCCTAACTACTATACGGCATACGTATTCCTGAAACCCTGCAAATTCAAATCGAGAATTAGAAAAGCGACGCGTCTTTATGTCATATTAACAGTAACTATAATCAATAGGACGGTAGGCAATTAAAAGGTTGAGAAAGTAGGTAAAATTCAAGTTCTAAAGTTGATGATTAATCATGGGTAAAATACAAACCGGACGGTGGGCCGAAACTAAGTATATTTACTATCCAAAAAGTATGTATATGTGTGTAATATGCATATAATTTGCATATATACAAAAAGAAAATATTTTATCTGCTATTATTTTTGGAAGCGCCTAAAATAAATAAATTTCTCACTAATCATAGCATCAAAGTGAGTGGGTAAGCTAGCTAGGCCCAAGTACGTTTCACCCTCCGATCAAACATAAATGAAACATCAACTGCTACTCCATGAATCTCTCAAAGAAAGGCTTTGGATGTCAATGTGGATGCCTAATGCAGCAAGATATGGTGTTTTAATGTTGTCTACTACATTAGCAACTATAATGTGAATGTGTACCTCTCATTTACCCCAAAGCTAAGGTAAACATCATATATAGGGATCCAAAACAAAATTTGTGGATCTAAGCTTCAATAATGGATTTATCACACCTTTCTCGATCATTAACTAAACGATTTGGATGTCTAGTTTAGGTTAGAAAAAACTGGACAATGAAGTGTTTAATTTAGATTTGGAAAATAAAATATGAACGAGGAAATATTTGGGTTTTCACAAAATGAACAAGGACATGTTACGTAAAACTTACAGCAACTTCAACGTGTTCAAAAAATCAAAATTTCGATTTTAGCCCTATGAGGACGATGAAACGTCTCTTATTATGCATTTAGTTATTATTATTTAGTAATGTCTATCTATATCTATATCTATATCTATATCTATACTAAATTAAAAGCACGAACGCACTTAGCGAAATGCCGTTCATCTTTTTTATCTTTTAAAAATAAATTTCGTATAGGACAAAAATGTAATTTTAATTATTTACCTAATATTTAGGATCTTAAAATCAATTAAATTTTTTAGTGATTAAACTTTTTTTTAAGAGTCCTAATATTTAGGAATTTTAAATCGATTAAGATTTAACTTACATAAATTCTTTTCATAATTAAAGTATGTAACATATTTATAATTAGTAGCACCAAAATTAGAAAAAAATTAAGGCTAAACAATTACTACCTCTACTTGTCATGAAGACACGAGTTCTCGGGCATAAAGTTTTTGAAAATTACGTATAATTTGCTTATATTTCCCCCCCTAATATTTAGTTTCTTGAGATCAACTAAAATTTTATTTATTAAGTTTATCCTCTTTATTTGAACTAAGTCCTTATATTTAAGATTTTGATATCAATTAAATTTAATCAAAATCAATTAAACTTTTATCTTATATAAATTATCTATATTTGTATCTATCTATATATTATATACAATATTAAAAACGTGAAACCTTTTAGCGGAATGTCATTCGCTTTTTTACTCTTTAAAAAATAATTTCACATTAGATAAAAGTGTAAATTAATATTTTTTCTAATATATATGTGAAATAATTTAAATTTTTGATATTAAATCTTTTCTTATTTGAACTATGTTGAAACTCCTAATATTTAAGTTATATAAATTAATTTCTTAAATTTCTAGACATTAAAGTTTACTATCGTAAACTACCAGAAGCACATTAGGACGAGCAAGAAAATATCTTTAAATAAACGACATGCTTACATAAAATAATAATAATTCATAGTAATAATATATAACATACTTTACTTTTTTTTATTTACATATTGTAATATATGGACATATTAAATCACAAACCTATTTACAATATTTGACAAGCGAAACATAGATAAAATACTTAAATTTATATATTGAAATTAGCATTAAATTGTACTATGATTTATAAGATCTTTTAAATTATAACTTTTTACATGTACATTTGTATACAACCAAAGGGGAAGCTTGATCTTATAGCCTCTATGACATCTCAAGCCCGGTTTCGAGGGGCTCAAAGCATAAGGCTCGACTCTGAAGTACTCCCCTCGAGAAAGCATATCGAGGACACATCACGTCGTACCTCGAGGCAGTATGACAATGATAATCGTCATGGAAAGGCGGGAAATTCCCAAGGGCACGTGGTTAAAGCTGACAAGGTCTGCAAGAATAGTACAAGTCCATACTGAGTCATTATACAACTGTACCAATAACATTTTCTTGTCATGATTAGACATGTACTATGTTGGGATTTCCCCCTCGTATATAAAGGGGCCCCTGTTATTTTGTAACACAGATGAATATTCAATAAAATATAACATTCTCTGCTTTTCTTGCCTAGACATGCTCAACAATTACCATATAGATTTATTGCTCTTCATTTAGTGCATATTCATTTTATTGTTCTTCATTTATTATTCATTAACGACTTCCCAAGGCTACCCTCGAGGCCCGATACTACCGAGTTTGAGGTCCCCAGCCTTGTGATCGTATTGTTTGCTTATCATTTCTCTATTACTTACACATACTGTTTCCTTACCTAACGATTAGTATTAGAACAAATCACGTATTTTTAGAACCATAAATCAAATATAATAATACAATTTTCAAGGTAGAAAATATTGTTTTAAATCTATACTTATTTAAGCAATATAGGAAGCCAAATAATATTATTCATGTATTTTTTAAAATTTATTTCTATCGGAAAGGATTCATGCGCAACGCCTGTCTATAAAAATAATACTAACCAAGTATATATCCAACAAATCCGTTGTAGTCTAGTCGGTTAGGATATTCGGCTCTCACCCGAAAGACCCGGGTTCAATTCCCGGCAACGGAATTTTATATTATTGTAAATCTTATTTTTCTCTTTTTCTCGCTGACGAGCCTGTGAAAGACCAATGAAATCAAATGATTATAGCACCAGCATCACGGTGGCGGGAAAAAAAGAAAAGAAAGAAAAACCAAAGAGGCACCAGGCGTGAGGGAAACTCGTTTCTTCCTAGGGTTTTGAGAAAACGAAAAAGTCGGAGAGGAAATCGAAGGGAGAATGGAAAAGCGAAAGAGTGGAGGAAGGAATAATGGAGGAATTGAGGAGAACACAATGGCAATTCTCGATACTTCTGGTTTCAACCGACACTGTCACCACCGCCTTGACGACAGTACGCCCTTTTCACTTTACTTATTTCTTTCATTTATTCATCCGTTAATTATTTCAATTCTGATTTTTTTTTTGGTAGGGCTTGCTTTTCTGGAAGCTGTTCGCTCTGCTTCGTTACTTCCTGATAATGGAACTCCACCTACTAGGTAAGTAATTTTTTCTCCCTCTGTTTTGTCATGTTTTTTCTGTTTGTATTAGAGTATATAGTAGGACTAGTTTTTGTAAGTTTTTAATCTGACATTTGAGATGTAATGATTCTAACATCTAATTGATGGATATACTGGAACAGCACGATGTGGCAGGCAATTTTCCAAATTTTGAAGGAAGAGACTTCCCTTGAACTAATAATGGGAAGTTATCAACTTCTAAATGAGCTGGATAAGGTACACACTTGCTTTATTCATCATGTTTTATGTTTAAGTTTAAAAGAGCTGTGGGATCAGTCACTCTGCTTGCATCAGGTTAGGCTACATACATGCACCCCTAGGGGTGCGGCCCTTTTCTGGACCATGCATGAATGCAGTATTTTTCTATGCACTAAGCTGCGCTTTTCTTTTATTGCCGCATTTGACATTTTACTTGAATGGAATTTCTTGTGAACATAGCGCTTTCCTAGGTTGTGCTTGCCCAAAATGGAGAAGACAGAATCATGTCTGCCACCAACCATTTCGATTGAAACTGTTGTGGTTGAAGAGGTATCTCCATCCTCTCATAGTTGACGACTCCGTGGTTCCTAGACGAGTTGTTTTATCAATAGTAATGATTGGGTACTCTATTTCAGGCCTGGTGTCCATTTACTCTTGGGTTGGATAAGGATGATGAAATAAATAAAGGTTCAAATGGATCAATTGACTCCTTGGTGAGTCAGATCTTATGTAATGGCTATATCACACATTCACATCAATTTCTTATTGTGTTTTCCTATTCTACTGAATCTTGTTATTCCTCTCACCTGTATCTTGGTGATGGTAATCTTTCTGGTGATTTTAGGGCTTTCATTCACTAATACAAGAGCTTGGGAAAGTGGTCAACCAGAAATCAAAAGCATTAGAAACAGAGGTTGGTACCACATTGAAGCTTTCTTTCCATTTCTGTGACTTGTAATATATATGCTCTCCTTTCATTATCATATATATTGTGAGTTCAGATACCAGTAGTAATTTCAATTTCAGCTATACTTAGTCCGGTAGCCAGGTTCTTTTCACATTTTTCTTAATTTATGAGCATATATTGCATTTCCTTGAGCATATAAGAAGTATATAAGTCATTATTTGTTTTTCATATTTTTCCATTGAAGCAGTATTTCATGGTGAGCATGTGTCAATTAACCAAGTGCTAGTACAGTTAGCTTCTGACCATTCTTTTTCACCAATAGTGTATATTTCTGTATTGAGCTTTTAATTTAGATATATAGTTATGTCGAATTCCTTTGTGGGCTATACATTTTGGTTGAACATGCCTTCCTGACAATCTTGACTAATAAGTTAATTTCACGGATCACTTTTGTACTTATTTCTTTTAGATTAATAAGATAATTCACAGGTCAAAGTTGTACTTAAATCTTTTGTCAGCCATTTAGTTCATCAATTTGTGTGTATTGTCATCATTGAAGAATTACCTTGTCTTTCATCTTTCATCAGATAGTCTGACAAGATCAATTGCAGATTTTAAGGAAGATGTTACTACTTCACTATCTTGTCAGCGTGCTTGAAGCAGACTTTATACCTCGTAATTATGCATTTAAAGGTAATGATTTTTAGAGGATTCTAATTCTAGTGAAGTGTTATGCACCTTAAGAAATCTTCTTGAAATGTTAAGAGGTTCATCTTGCAGAGAAGATGAGATGGACCCTTCTGCGAGATTCATTGCTCGATGTGCTTCTGGTATATTTTTCGTTTTCAAACGTTACCATTATTTATTTGTCTGTGGTATTGCTAATTAGAAGTGTTAGTTTGCTGAGGTATGCATAGGATGCCATCACTTAATTGTCTTCCGCTCATTGTTCAGGGGTCAAGAAAAATAATCTACAAAGGCTTAGTCAAGGAGTGCCTGTCGGTTATATGTGATGTGTTCTCTGATTTATCTGACCAATCTGAGTCCACCTCTGATCTGGATTCAGTAGCACCTCCCTCAAAGGAGATATCATATATTAACACTTCTGCTTTTGCACTAGCTTTACCTGAACTCAAACGATCTACTTGCTTCTATTTGAAGAAGCTCCTCATAATGGTGAATTCTTGTGCATTCTATTCCTTAAAATATGTATTTGACCAGTTCTAACGGTGACTTGTTTCTCAATTAGATGATGGAGCTGGATACATCACGGGATGTGGCAGATGTTCAAGGCCTTACCACCAGAGCTGATGGTGTGAGGTATTTCCTTCAATAAATTATTTTACTTTTAATAAAGCCATCATATTAAGAAATATAATTGATATCGGAGATGGTGCAGAACACCTGCTGCAGAGATCATTTTAGATGAACTTGCTTACAATTCTGACATGCTCTCCCCCTTTTTTCAGGTAATGTCCTTTCCTCTTTTAGTAGGACAATAAGATTATACTTTTGTGTCTTTACTGGGAAGATAACATTTTCTCTACATGGTTCCTGGAAATCTTATATCACAAATGTGCATCAGACTTTGAGCATTTGTTACATGTTTCTTTGTCATTCTGACATAACCTTGGTTGTCAAGGAGAATGTTACCTAAATGATGAAATAAATTTCTACAGGTCTTTGATGACCCCAGGTGGAAGCTAAAAATGATCATGCCGTATTTTCAGAAGTACATTCCTAAGGTAAATGGATTCTTCTGTCATCATGACAGATCTTAACAAATGTAAAAACAGACACTGGAAGTATCTCCACTTAATTCACCTGGTAGGAATTATGTAGTGGAAGGTACGCTAGATACAAGAATTGCGGCATTTTTTTAGTCGATCGAGTTTAGTTTCATTAAGAAGCTTAGTATTTTGTTGTTGGCATTCTGTTGTTATTGTTGCTCTGTTTTGTTTTCTTTTGTCTTTGGAGTCTTTATAACTTTTTGGTGATAGGATACATGTAATATGTTGGGATGTTAGACAATATGCTCTTGATACATACCTCCTTTTCTGCTATCGAAAATACTTCTTCGAACCTTTTCTACTAACTTCTTCTATCCTGCCAATCTTTCTGCTTTTTTGATTACTGGGTTCATGCTGCAATCTTTATGTGGCGCTTCTAATGGCAGGCTTATGTCATACGAAGTGTCCTATCCTGCAATTGAACAGTTATGCTATTTGTTCAATGCTATCCAACTATTCCACCCGGATAATCCACTCTTCTTTAAGTTAACGCTGTTGCAAAAGCATAAAGAAAGGGTTCTCTTTCTCCATCTTGTAGGACATTTTGCATTTTTCATGAGATGAGGACGTGATCATAGTACTTGTACATTTTCGAATGACAGTTGAGACTTGTCTGTAGTTACATTTTTCTGGATGCTATCTAGATGTTCTCAGTCCTGTTTTTGTTGCACAGCATGACACATTCAGTTTTAAGGCCAGAAGTACACTCTTTTATATATAAATACAGGGATGATTTATTAGTTTATTTGTTAAGACAGTATGTTCGCTAGATGTCCAAGCCGCCATGTCAAAGACTCATAACCTTGTTTGAGAAGTCCTTGGACTCTGTAGATATTGAACGTGGAACTTTTTATTAGAGGCGTTAGCATATAGAAGATGACCCGTTTCTCATTCTAACATTCCTTATACTTCCTAAACACAACTTACCATTTGTGCTGTCTTAGTCCACGTTGAGCTGTCTCTTCATTTTATTTTGATGGCAGAAATGTTAAGTTGTCCATGAATGCACAGGGTAATTCTTGACAAGATGTTTACCTTTAGCCACACTTATCATAAAAGATTTTTACCATTAACCCAATCTCTTTTGAATTTAATCACGAATTCCCTACATATATATAGTCTCTGGTCGATACGTTGCTGAAATACTAGTGCATGGATTGTGGAACCACTCTGTTGCTTAGTGTCTTGATAATGATATTCGGGAGCTTTTGTTTCAATTCTATCACATTCAAGGAGTAGAGACAAATATTGCCGCCTATTTTATGGAAGATATTTACTGTGAGTTGGGAAAATCTGGGGCATAAATTTCTCTAATCTCCTAGATGGAATGGTGTTCAAGCAAGTTCCTTGGAGTTTGCAGAAGTCCTTAGTTGTGACACTTGAACTTTTTCAACAAATGAATCGTTTGCATTTCCCTTTTTTTAGGAATTGGAGAAGATTCCTGCCCCAATTTCATTTTTGGTTTTGTCGGTGGTTTTCCTGTACATTATATTGTTGAGGTGTCATCTCAAAAAGCTTGGCCTGGTTTAATACAAAGGTTACAAACTAGAATTTTGAGAAATTAAAACCACTTTAATGTACTCTATGTTGCAGTCTTATTAAAACTACTTCAATTTAATTGATGTTGCAGTCTTCTGTTCGTACTAGGAGATCAAATAGTCCAAGGAATGATTCCACATTTGAAGGTGTTCTGAAGTGCTTCTCAAACAGCAGCAGCACAAAGAATATCATCAAAAAAATTGGAGCTGATGTTGCTCAGCTTCTTCTAGGACATGCCTTTTTGGTGATTATTCTTACTAGCAAACAAATTCGTTTAATATCCAATTTTGATTCTTAGAATAGTTCTTTTGACTTGCACAATTTCCAGAAGACGTTGCTGCAAAAGGGCTTTCAGTTCAGTTATAGATAATCATTTTGTTCTAGTCTGACCAGGATAAGTATTTCATTCTCTTACAGGCTTACTTGTCAGTATCAGTGGAATCTTCTGCTGAATATGTTGATGATTCCGAAGAGATAATGAAAGGAAGCTCTCTCCCTGAAATCTGCAAGCACATAATAGCCGCTTTTACTTCTATCACAAAAGAAGACAAGTAAGATTTTCTTGATGTGTGTTGATTAGTTGCTCTCACCTGCTGATAAATATGCTTAATTTCTTCAAAGATTTTCTGTCGCCTTCGCATATTATTTTTGAACCAGCCATTCCACAAGCTTCGAATGAATTAGGCACCTACTGGCTTTTAGATTTCCCTAATATTTGGGTAGAGATGAAGATCAGAAGAATCTGCAACATGACAATTGAAGTAGCATATTTGTGATTTTGTATTTATCATGTTCCTATTAGAGTTTAGCTTAAACACGTTACCCGAGTTACGCAGTTCCATATAGAAGCTAAACTGGATAAGGTAAAAAATCTATTCGGAAATAAGATGAGAAAGGCACATTTGGTCCAGATAATTATGATTAGAATGACTACTTTTGATTTGGATTAGTGCTATAGTTGTTGGAAAAGCAACCGGACGAACAGAAGTCCACTAAGAAATTAGATTTCCTAGTATATTTGATAATTTTTTAGAGCTAGAAAAGAAGAGGGTTACAGGGTTGATCTGTCAGCTATTCCTTCTGTGTCTTCTGACAAAGTATTGAGAAATCCATTTTCGCCAGCAAGTGTGTTCGAGTCAGGATTTTCTCTCCTTATTTAAAATGCAACTTTTATTGATGCCTCAACATATGATATACTAATGTGGTAATAGACTGTTGAAGCAATTTCTTCATATCTTTATAAAAGCTTTTCTAGTGTCTAGCTCTGCATCAGTTAATAAAGCTTTTCTAGCGTCTAGCTCTGCATCAGTTAATAAGTTGGCATGTGATGCAGGAACGCAGAAATTCTATCTTTTGGTAAAGAAGCGGTGTTTACAGCAGCAACCATTCTCTCAACTAAGTCATAGGAGAAACGGCAGTTAATATTTGTTGCTGGTAATGTATATTTTGTTCAAATGGACGCCAGTAGTAACCTCCTATCTCTTGAAGTCGGTCAGGTGATGACAACGGATAAGGGTAAAAAAATTTGGTCAAGGAAACCTTAGTGGTTAGGTACATTTGTGCCTTCTTTCTACCATGATAGGTGATCAATTTTTACCGATAATCTTGTAACGACAAGATGACAGCATATTAGTTTTGAACTATTGTATTCTATATCTGCTGGTTGGTCTGATTAAGGTCTTAAAATCGTAGAAGGAACTGATGGAGGCGCTCTTTTGTAGCTTAAGGAAACCTAAAAAGAGTAACTGTTTAAGGAAATTGTCGAATGACAATCCATAGCTCTAAACTACGCAATACACATTAATGAAAGAAATGGGACACTCTAATGTTGTTACATCCTATCCAATGATAGTCATGAAAACCCAAACAAAAAAACAAAAAGTGGACACCAACGACGCATCTATACTGATGAAATAGTTGAAGCGTCACGAGCTGATGAGAGGTAGTTAGGCAATCTGCGGGATGTTATCCAATTATTTTGGTGCGATACTGCGATGTATTATCCAATTAGGGCTCCAGCTATTTCAACAAGCGATAACAACCATAAACTGAAGGTTCATATCCATGACACTTAAATCCAAATGAAAGAGTTTGGAGTATAATCATGTGCGAATAATAAAATTCCACCAGGGTACTTCCTTTACATTACTTCTTGTTAAGGTAGGGGAAGAAATTGTTCTTTTCCCCCTTTTTGACTCCTTTCGAGATTTCAGGTTACAAATTTTTTATGAATGAATAACCCAACACTTGTTGACCTTCAGAATATGAGATTTATCATCCAAACTGCTAAAAAAGCGCATAGGAATCACTTCAATTGTTTCGAGTCTCATTTTGACGGCTGTGCTGAATCAAGATGCATCGTGACAGGACCATCATTAACCAAGTTGACCTACCAACAGTAAACGAATAGACAAGTCTGAGCACAGCTGCCCGGTTCAACAGAAATTTAAAGCTAAAGTCATAATATTTTCATGGAATCTAACCTTCATCATTGCTCCAAAGATACCATCTGCAATAAAACACAAAAAGAAACAAAAAATAATATAGATGGGCACCTCGTTATAGCATCAGAGCCAGTCAATTTTTTGACCGTTGCAGAGAGAACATTCATTGCACATACACAAGAAGCCAGAAAACCATCTCAAGAGAAGAGTGATACCAATGAAGAAATAATTTTTTGCTTTACAGAGACTAGAATATCTTCAAGAATTGGAGTTTTCAAATGAAAGCAGATAATTGTTCAGCTTTAAGATCTATGATGTGGATCTATGCATGTGATGTTTTTCAACACCAAGCAAATATAAGAGCCTCAACAATGACATAGTTGACATGGAAACACCACATGCAAACCAATAGTCTTATTCAGTGAAGTAGTTATCAGATGTCTTTACTACGACTGCATGGATGATGTTGAACGCAACAAGTGAAACACTTCAAAAACATAGCAGAGCATCTTACAATGGCTGGAGAAGTTTGATCTTATATTCCAGATGTAATGATACAAGTATTCTAGTCTTAGGAAATTATTCTTTAATGCTTTTTTCTCACAGCATCATGGCATTACAGATTAAAACATATTAAAAAATTCCACACAAAATTTCTTTAGTTTAAGGGAAATTCTGCACTAAATTTCTGCTACCTCCTTTCTACAGCTGAAACTGCCAGGGGAAAGAAAGTTAAGGAAAATAGAGAACATTAGCATTCCGTATTAGAACCTTGAAGGATAAGTTGTCAACATGTATAGTCTGCAAATGGAGTAAAGATAAGCAAGTAATCCACATCGGGGGTGATGAGTGCCCCCAGTAAGCAAAATAGTTGTGCTGACAGCCTGAAACTGATGCTAACTTGTTATGTAAGTACATAGGAGTTCAGTCAATTAAACAAGAGACACGGAGAGAAATGTCCATTTTTGTCTTTCCATGGACCTTCACTAACAAAAAAGGAGATCAAAACTGAGAATTTACTGGAAAGAAAATTATTCACCTTTGACTGCATCCTGTTTGTAAGCTTTCTGGAATTTCTCAACCAACGAGGCATAGAAGGGTTTTGCTTTCTCAGGAGGCATTGCAACGTGAAAATCCGGCTTGTTTCCCTTCAAAATCCCGTACAGTGTAAACTGACTCACTGCATCATCCGGCAGTATTAGACATACAAGTAAATCATTATACACCTTGATCAAAGTTTAACTTATTTTCCAATCATTGTGATAGTCAAAGCATCATCTTTAATGTCATTTTACATTATTTTCCCATCATACAAACTTCGAAAGCGTCATTGTTACCATTGTGACAACTTGTAAAGAAAAGCAGTTACCTAACAGAATTTCATAACTCTTCTGAACTACCTGCCAATGGAGAATAGAAGCCAATAAACTTAATACTGAAGCAATGACGTTAAAGTAAGTGACAGTTTGAACAATAAACAATACAATTCTCTTTTTCTAAATGTCCAAGCCATGCAACATTACTATCATTTATCTTGTATCAGAATATCTGACATTGGAGATACGAAATGGAATAACAATATTCTGTACTCCTTATAAATTCCCAAACCCAGAATAACCAATATGGTAAAATACCCAAATTAGTCTTGGTATGATATCAAATCAGACAGTCAGTAATTCTTACTAAACAGGAAACCACACATATTTTATCAGGCATGAAATAAATATGCAATACAACTAGAAGTTTCGCAACTACATGGACAGAACAAATAAACGAATTGATCAAAAAAATGTAAACTATTCCGTCGGTTTCAAGTTATATAACACTCATTCCATTGAGACATGCTGCAAAACATTTGACATCACTTCATTGAACTTTTACAACTTGCAAGAGTTCAAGTTCATTTAACAATTCAAGATTTAACTTTTGACGTGAATATTTGTTAAGGAGCTTCAACCATGGCAGAACTTGAAGATTCCAGAAGAAGAAGGAATGAGAAGAAAGCAATCTCTGTTATTAGCTAACGAAGAAGAGCAAAATGAATAGTTGTACAACACTATCAACTAACTACCCTATTTATACAATATCAACTTACTAACTTTAGGTAGTTATAATTAATTACTCCAAACTAATAAATAGCTGAGAAGCCTCAATTACTATACTCAACACTTCAGTATTATTCTTCCTCAATTACTATATAATACACAAGTCAAAATAACATTTTTACCCCGTGTCCCATCAAACAACGGCATACAAAATGAAACAGAGGGAGTAAGTGTTGTAAATATTAATAAACCAGCACAACAGGGAGCGAAACGGAGTGAAAATTACACTGTGATCCCATGTCTTTCCAGTTTCCTCATTTGGGAACAGTCTCATATTCAACACTTTGCGACATCTGCAAATTACAAACATGAACGGAACCAAGCAGACAAAACGAAAGGAAAATATAAATTCGCTTTAGAAAATATTTCTTACTACTCTATTAAGCATTTCAAAGTACCAATTTTGACTGTCACAGTTAATTTACATGTAGTCAGCATCAGATTCAACGTCAGATTCATGAAGCCCGACCAGAACCAGCAAGCCCGGCCCGATTGCTGATACTATACGCCCTTCTACCTGCAAAATTGCTATTATACGCTAGGTGAGTAGTGAGCACCATTGTTCCTAGCTATATAAATAGAAAAAAAAAAATCAAGGGTTTACCTCTACACTGGCTGAAACAACACGCTGAACTACAGCCCTCATTTTGGATCTCCGTCGACGGCGACAAGTGAGGTGTCCGATTACGGCGCAATATTCCGGTTATTTGAGTTTTCCTTCTTATATTAGTTCATTCAAACTTAAGGAAGGAGGAAAATGGTTTTGACATTTTGACTTTCACGAACCGATGCGGATATACTATTTGGTTGGCAAGAAAAGAAAATTAAAGATATTAGAAAGTTTATTATTATTTTATTTTTTATTTTTTTGTGCAACAAGAAAATTGTAACAAAAAAATAACCCAATTTTATCTACATATCACGAGATTATTAATTTATATCTTCTTAACAAAAAAGTCTTACATTGCCTAATTATTAACTTCTCTCCTAATAACTTTCTATGGTATTTAAGTATACATGAGTGTTTTTTTTAGTTACAAAATTAATTTAGTGATTTTGCCGACCAAAAATGATTTAGCAACTTTAATGCAATAACGTAAAAATTGAGTGATCGTCCATAAAATTAACCTAACCTTTTATCATACTAATACCAAGGATCAAATTGGGGAATCCATTCTGAATCTATTAACGGGAAAAAAGAAATTAAATAAAGGAGTGAGAAAATCATCATTAATTTACAGAAGACCAAAAAGATAATTCCAATCACCCGTTAATAATGAAAAACATCCCACCTCCCCCCCTAATACTTTGAGGGAGGCCAAGAAAATTATGTATTTTTCTTTGCTTTTAGTCACTATCTCACTCTCCATCATAGACGTGTACAAGATCCTTTCGAAAAAAGGAAGAAATGGACCAATAAATAATAATCAAATGAAAAAAAAAAAGGAATTAGAAGAAATTGGATCCAACAACCCTAGACTCACATATGCATAGTGCAATCCTTTCTAAACTCCCCATGCTTTCTTCCTCTTTTCACACCAATATTTCCCATTTTCTCCATAGCAGCAGCAAAAGCTTGGAAAAACTTATGCTTATCCTTTGCAAAATCTTGAACAAAAGACTTGGTTCTAGGGTCCAAAGACAGAGCTTGATCAGAAGCCAGCAATCCCAACTTAGCCTCCAAATTCCCATAATAAACATTATCAAATGAGAAAGGAGTTGTCACATCAAATGGTGCAACAATATCAACATTGCCACCAAATTGTGGACAAGACATTTTGAGAGCCTTGAGAAGCCTAGGATCCATGTAAGGATCAGGTTTCTTGGTCCCTTTGTAGTCATAGAGTCTGTTCACAAATTGTTTGCAATGTGCAAAACCAATGGTGTGCGCGCCTGAGAGGACCACGAGGTCTTCTGGTGTGAGTCCTTTCCAGGAAAAGATTTTCAAAAGTTGGTCCACTGTTGAGTTTGATCGGGGAAGATTTTGATGCACCCTTGATGCCTTTGATATTTTTCCGTCCCATCTTCCTTTCTTCACTTCATAATATGGTCCTCCAACCTATATTCAAAGCATATTAATTAGATTACTTATTATAGTTAATAATTGTAGAGATGATATTCACACGTTTGATGACATCAACGTATAGGATATCGATTATATATATACTGTATTTATTATGAAGGTATAAGTAATTTTTATATACATTTAATGCGATTTCACATACTGCAACAGATTATTGTAATTAATTTACTAGAGATTATAAGATTCCAACCCTTAGTCTATTGTTATCTGGCCCATCAGTGACAACAGTTGGTGGGACAATTCTAACGATCTGCCCCATCTTCAAATCATGCAGTGTGGCTCTCGAAGAAAGACAAGTCAAAAGCTTGTTATTATCCCAAGAATTCATTTTGGAGCCCACGGAATTACATTAAAATATGTAGCTCATCACATGTCTCATGTCTTTCCATATCTATTTGATCAGCTCGTTACTATCAAATGAACGATGTTTATTTCAATTTGGTACCTTAGCTCGGAGAAACTCAAATCTTCTGAAACCACATACAATATATAGAAGAAAATATGACCTTTGTCTTCTCATATCATGCCAAAACTTGGACAGCTGTTTTGAGCTTTTATATGTCCAAAAAAAAAAAAAGCACGATATGATTTTGGACTATTGCTCCCTATATACTAATCAATCAAGAACCGTTTGATTCTTCTCTTGAAAATTTGGATAGAGGGATAAGACATCTTGATATCATGCATTACATTTCTGCACTAGATGATATAAGAAGAGGACAATTTCGATGAAAAAGAAACAGACCAAATGACTCTTTCCATTTTATCCAGACTTATTTTGTGGTGCCTTACGTACGTACGAAAAGAAAAGGGGCAATAGGGCCTAAGTCTTTATTGAAACGAAAAATAGGAATAAGTTAAGAACTGTACATATATTGGAGAATAAAGTAAAACTACCAACTTTGACATATTGACATCATTTAATTATTGAGAAATAATTCAAGATACTCATGTATTTTGATTCGACACTTTTTCTAACTATAAATAAGAGGTAAAAACTTGTTAATTTAAAATACGGACTTATATATGCAACTTTTTTTTTTATAACTTGGAAAATGATAAACTTACGAGATAATCAACCTAAACATCTGTACCCCAGGTCACTTTGTCTTCGTGGTTGGGGCTTTCTAACAGTATGAATTTTAGCCAGAGACTTTGGCATTGTGATTCTAATGAAAATTCTGAAGTTGCATGTGAAATGCTAATCAAGAAAAACCTATTTTGTATTAATCTTTTGGTAATTAAACTGCTGACATTAAAAAAAGAATGCACTGAAAAAACCATCCCACGAAATTACTCTTTTTCTTCTTGTTAAACGTTAGATGAGGACCATGAGAATGGAGCTATGGCACTAGAATGAGTAGAGTAATCTCTGAAGTATTTGATTTACTTACAAAGTGAACAAAATCTCTGGTAGCAATGGCAAGAATGTCTGCACAGGAAACAACACCCGGACACTTGCTTTCCACCAGAGCTTTGGCTTTGTTTATGCCCTCAAATGCCTCCTTAGCTAAATCCTTGTTATCTTCTGCATCTTTCTCTGTCAAGTCTTTGCTTCCTGGTTTAGTTGATATCAATATTGACCCATCACACCCCTGCATTCAATTACATAAACATAATGAAAAACAGAACATACATATATGTGAAAATTTAGTAATTAGAGTTTCAAACAAATACATAATTTCAGGAAATTCATGAAATTTGCGTATGCTTGGAATTGTGACTTACGTCAACAAAGCAATCATGGAAGAAGAGACGAATGGTGGCAGGGCCAGAGGCAGGGGCATCTTTGAACATCTGTGAGGTTACTGAGCTAATGAGAAGTTCAACCTTAGGGCAAGTCTTGGCATAGTAGTTAACGATGAGTTGTCGAGGCTGTCGTCGGAGGGTGGCATTTATGGATGGAGACTTGTGCAAAGAATTGGAGGAAGGTAAACTGAGGAAGAAGAAGAAGAAGAGGAACATAAGAATGGTGAGAGGAGAAGAAGACATGGTAAATTGGTTTAGTGGCTAAGACAAAATAGCAAACAGTAATGGAGAAGTGTATCGAAAGGTGACTGCTATAGACAGACAAAAAGTAGCCATGTTCCAAAGAGAATCATCACCCGTGAGAAGATGCCCAATATAATATTGCAGGCAGAAAATTATGAGGTGAATATATCTCTCCTTTCTTGTAACGGTATTTGTGAAATTGTTGAATAATGTAACTTTTATCCAAACACACATTTTTATTTATATACATCAACCACTTAAGTAGTTAACCCGAGCAGAATGATAATTGTTTAACAAGGGTCAGTTAATCTCAAGTACGACCAATTTTTACGAATTTCTTGACGCTACCTCCTTCATAGTAAATCGACAACTCTTTCAGCCACTTGGCTGTATTTGCTTCTCTCCCTCTCTTTTTTTTGGGGGTGGGGGGACAAAAGGGATGCAATCGTACGTACCATTGGATGGGCAATTCTGTTATAGATGACCTTAATTAAAGTTATGTTGTGCACTGAATAAGTAAAAAAGGCAAGTAGAAGGTGAAAGATAAGTGGAACAGTGACTAAGCTTTGGGTCATAAACACAAAATTTTAATTGATTTTGCTTTCTAAGCTGAAGAAAAGAAAGGGTGAAAAGTAAAGGTAGCTAGGTCTCTGATGTAATCAGTCAAGCATGACGAAATTCTAATGATATGTCCATGTGCAGTTGATTGTTAATTCTTTCTCATGTTATCTTTTCAAGGCCAATGTTTTGACCTTTTTTTTTAATTATTATTTTATAAATAACAACTCCATAAAAAGAGGTAGATCTGTGTATACTTTGTTAAATATCGAATTATCGTATCGAAATTCAAAATTTTAGTATTTGGTATTCGATATTTTGATATTTGGTTTAAGTTTTAATAAATATTGGTATTAGGTATGGTATTTGGTATTTTAAAATGAAATACCGAAATACTGATACCGTACCGAAATATATATTATATTACATAATATACATTATAAATTATAACATTCAGAAATATAAAAATATAAAATTTTACTCTATTTTATTCTCTAAGTTCATCAATTAACTCTAACCAAGTAACAAGACATTTCTAATGATCAAATTTATTCTTTTATGTACTTTTGAGTACTTTAATTTACAATGTTGCAATCTATGTACTTCATGTACTAGTTAGTATTCAAACCGAATAAACCGAAACCGAAAGAAGAAAAATCGAATTGTACCGAATTCAATTAGGTACGATATTAGTATTGTATTTTAAGAAACCTAATATGAAAAATACCAAACCGAAATATTTAAATACCGCACCGTACCAACCAACAAACACCTTTACGAGATAGAAACTAAAGCAAAAGCAACTTGTATTTCAAGCCAGAAGCAGTTTGGCTAATGATTGTCCCTTCCGTTTCACCATCTAACGTCCCCAAAAATAATGAGTCTTGGAACCAAAAATTTTGTGAGTTTTTTCTCTGGGGTTTGCTTTAGTGAAATTATTTTCGGCGTTGTTATGAGAGAGCCGGTGTGTTTTAAAGAAAAACTATTTTTACAACATGCAGGTTTCCAATTCGACCTACCAACCGAAGAACACAAAGGAGTGACCTAACATTAATAAAGTGAGTGAAAATCACGAGAGATCATAAAATGAAGAAAAAGATAATTTCTTACCGTTTACCTAAGTGACACATATATTTGATATATGTACCTATGAAAAATAGCAGTTTTTTCTTCTTCTTTTATATATACAAAAAACAAAAATCGCAACAAAAGGAACTCCATTCAACAGCAGATAAAGTAGAAATGTCGAAAGATCTTTTCGTGGCTCACTTAAATGCCTTAAATGTAGAGCATGTGCAAGTCCACAAAGGGATCTCATCTTTACACAAGTCAGCCAGTAACAAACAACACCCTCTTTACATTGATATCACTGGCTTTCTACCATAAATGAGCTGACTAAAAGCTGTGGACCATGCACTTCAGGCTTCATACCTCTCATGCCAAGCTTTAATGGAGAAAGAACTATCCATATTTTGTGGCCCTGAAAAAAGAGAATTAAAAAAAGTCCCTATCAAGTATCAAATTTTTGTTTCCAAGTGAGTGACCATTTTGTGAAGAGCACAATATATGTTTTTCATATTGCCATGATCATTCCACTTTGCCTATCCATTGGTCCACAAGTTAGAATCCTATAATAGCTTTTAAAAATGAGGCTAAAGTTACAGACAATTCTTGCTTAAAGTAGCTCAATCACACATTTGAGTCACTTTAGTGCAAATCAAAAGAACTAATTAAAGTTATTGGATATTAACCTGCTATAGCTTAATAATCAAAAAACTTTGCATCGAACTTCAACCCCATTAAATTGGCCACGGGTTACAACTTCTAATGCCCCCACACCATTGTGACAGGAGGGGTTGAGCATGAGATGTCCTAATATCATCAACATGTTTATGTGTTCCAAATATCTTTCCAAAATTTCAACAACTTATTCAACAATTTCAAAATTAAAAGCATTAGTATTAAAATTGCTTGGTATAATATAATCGGTGCCATTTGAAGTTCTTATTCTTGAATAGCTCTAGATTACATGTTCACATCACATGGAAAAATAACCGTTTTAATACTGCATAAATTGAGGGGGAGACAATTATAACTGCAATAGATAGGTTACATGTCCTAAGGAGAATTTGAGGCTTTCACTATTGAGCTTGCGTTGTCTCAAATTGACTAATTATGAGCTTGCTTTTGATTGGATTTGAAATTTAAGATTAATTGTTATATTGATAGTAGTAGAAGAAGGCAATGAAGAGTTAATTCGATAGAGAAAACTATGCTTCGAATTGTCCATTTAAAGTAACATGTGCACTTGAATAGTCCAAGAATCTGAAAACACTTGGTTCATGTTAAATTTCTTTTGCTCTAGCGCTATTTCAAAGATTAAATGCAGAAGTTTTATGACATAGGCAAAGGTAAAGGAGCATTCTCATCTTATTGCCCATATATTATGTCTAAATATCTTTATGACCTGTATTGCAACTATTTCCGCTTTAAGCCAAACTCACATAGTTTTTCGTAAAAGTTCTCGCACTATTAAGAGATCCATACACTTTATAGCCGAAATACATAAAGCGCCCATTAAATTATTCCCAACGATCATTTAAACACCTCAACTGAGGTCTTTTCCATTTAAACATTTCACGTGACTAAAAAATTAACTCAATAAACACTCGACCTTGTCAGCCCCCGTCGCGTGTAACACACCTCCGGTGTATATTATAAGAACGAATAAGAAGCTAACATGTGGATAAAAAAATAAAAAATAAAGAATTAAAAAACGTCTAATTAAAAACATAAAACATAAGGGTTTGATTTTGAAAGTACAAGAGGGGAGGTGAATTGTGGTCTATTAAAAATTAGTCGACTAACAACGATTTTAGTTGACTGAAAACAGTGCAGAATGAAAGATAGCAGTAATTGAAAAGTAAATAACACACAACAATTTTATACTGGTTCGGTACTGTTATGGTACTTACATCCAGTTTCCCTCGGGTCACAAGGATTCCCTTAAGATCTTGAAAGTATTACAGTACATATGGTCTTAACTTGTTCACCACCAATGAGGTATAGCAACAATGAATTCTGAATATTTGACACAATTCTCTTTTGTGTTCTAGTTCTTCCTATCTTTTGAGACACTGATAACTAAGGATTACAATGTTTAGGCTAAGAAGCAGAGAGACTTAGAATATAATGTGTGTAGTTGCACAAGCCTTCCATTTGAACTTAGCATCCTTCTTATAGGAGAGAAAAAGAGTCGTTGAGTCTTGATCGAAATTAGAGGCACGAGATCATTAAAAGGGATTTGACCCAAGAGGTGCCTCTTCGAATCCAGCTCTTGGATGAGCCCGGATTCGAACGTGACTTTTCTTGTCCCACGCTTGCATTGAGGAGTCATTCAAGCCTAGATTGAGCTTATTTATGGGCATAGAATATTTGCTGGAGAAGACTTCCTTGATTGGCAATCTGAACTCCTTTGATTGAGGTCTAATAGATGGACTCCTTTGATTTTCCATTAATGTAGCAATCGTATCTTCGGATAGCATCTCATTCTTTCCTTTTTATTAGTCTGAATCCCGCAATCCTGCAAATTAGACATAAGATGGTATTGTCATCATTGAAACTTAAACTTAAACTTAACAATCTCTCTCTTTTTTATGATGACAATCAGGAGAGAATAAACACAAGAGAACCATAAATTATGATACTTCCCTTTTTATAAGTTGCTCCCTTTAGTTTATGTTGTTTCCATCTCCCCCTGAATAATTGTTGTCTCCTGCTGGTGTTACTTCTCTATATTTTTCTCCCCCTTTGACATCAATCAAAAAGGAAAGAAAATCACATAAAACATATAGCATAGAAAATAATATACATATTAATTAGTAGGTTAGAGCAGCAAGAGTAGTGCCTTCAGCAGAGGCTTAGCTAGTACAGACCCAAGCAAAAAATAATTTAAAACAGAACCACCGACAATCAAGCATAAGCAAAAAGCAAAAATTTGTTTGCAACATCATCACATCAAGTCTCATTAACTTCTTCCCAGGAAGTACTTGAGAGTGTTGATCGCTTTAGTGTAGAAGGAGTCATATAAATTTTCAATATCTTTGACAAGTTTGTCCATCTTTTCACTCATAGAATTGAAAGTGTTGGTTCTTTGCCTCTGTGTAGCTCCCATATCCATCCTGAGCTTATCCACATCTGTACCTGTCTCCTTGGTAACTTCCCTAATTTTGTCTACATGTTCCTTCATCTCAATCAGTAGCAGCTTTAACCCATCAAGATAATGCTGAATTTATTGAAGATTTTAAGAGGCAATCGACTGAGATGCTGGTTGTTCAGTTTGAACTTCAACTAGCACTTGAATACCTTTCAACTTTGGCGCGCTTAACCCATCCATCATCACCCAGAGTGTACCCCATCATAGAGAAGACAGTCTTATCATAAGTAATGGTAATGTACTTTGGTGTAAAAAAGGTACCAAATCTACCTTCATGGCCTCGAGAACATGTGAGTGAAAACCATTGGGCAAACATGCAGAAGAAGAAGATATATCCCTGATTCTTTCAAGCATGTATTGACGAATCCACATAAACCAACCAAGTCGTTTATTGTTCACCAGGCAGTAAAGAACAAAAACATCTCTAGTGCACAGAGAGCTAAGGGACCCAGTTTTGGGGAGAAGAGTAGTAGAAATCATGTGGGACAAGACATGATGTTCAAACTTAAGATTCTTGGGACCAATGTCAGAAGGATTATCAGACAAAAAGGTTTTTGCTTCATCAAAGGAAACTTCAAAATCTTTGGGCCACGAATTTTGGACAAACACATCAAACCCACTAAACTTGGCAGAGAAAATATTTTCAAATTAATAAGAGTCCAAAAAAATTCTAGTGCCTAGAACTATAGATTCCAAATCATCTTTATCATTCACAAAAAGATTTTCATAAAACATTCTAACTGGTTCTTCATAAACAGAGTTCCCAATGGTATCAAACAAAGAGTAAAGGTGCTGAAAATCGAATATAGCAGTTACATCACAATGAAGGCTTTTCATAAGAGAGAGACTTACAGAACGTCCATAAGCCATGGATTTTGACTTGTAGGACTCAAACCTTGCTTTTTCACTGGGACCATAGAAGATTAACTTTTCCTCAAGACCAAATTCCATGTGTACCACTTTACCTTTCCTGCCTGCAGCCTTTTTGAGGGGTTTGCTCCATGAGCCTTTTGCCGGCCTTTTTTTGGCTAATGAGAGGATTTTCAGATGATTCACTGCATTCGTTGTCTGTTCTGAGGAAATCTGAGTCAATAGACAACTCCACATCCACAGGTTCTTCAGTGTAAAGGGGTTTTTGAATCCTTCGACTGCGTCAGGTTGCAGCGGAAGAAGAGGGATTTCTTTTGGCCATGGTATGAGGGGGTTCTTTGAAGAGAATGAGGAGAGTGTTGGAGAAGGAAGGGTTTTGTTGCTGCTATTGGGAGGAACAAAGAGATGCCTCGGTTAAAGGAAAGGGCAAGTTAAGATGGAGGTGATGCTTCTGAAGTGACTGATCGGCGGTACTGAGAGGATGCAATAATTACACTTACACAGAAAAAATTATTTAGCCACACATAATTAAGGAAATAAGAAAATTGCACTATGATTGAGGATTTAACGAGGGTTAAGCCTAATCCTCGGCGTAAAAGCAGAGAGAGTTTTTCACTATGATTGAGAAGAAAAAAACAATACAATCTATAGGATCCCCAACTACAACCCCTATATATAGATCCCTAATAGTCCCAAGTCTATAAGAGAAAGGTTTCTCAATTTGACAAGGACTATAGGTTTTCCTTTCCCAAATCTATTAGGACAATGAGTTTTCCTAAACCTATAAGGATTATAGTTTTTCTAAAAATACAAGAAAATAATTCAAGGCACAAATAGAAAATCTTCCCCTTGGCTTGAATTCTCTTCATCGACAGGAACAATGTCTCTCTACCTTGCCCTCAGCCCTCGCGAGGGCTCTATTGAGTACTGCATACACCAATCAAGTCTAGGCAATGCCTAAACTTGTTGGGCGGGACTTCTTTGGTCATCATACCAGCTGGATTATCATGTGTAGACACTTTCTCCACATTAACAACCCCTTTTGATATAATGTCTCGAATAAAGTGATGTATGACTTCAATATTCTTCGCCCGCTCATGAAACATCTGATTCTTAGTAAGATGAATGGCACTCTGACTGTCACAAAAAACTTGTGTCTTCTTATGAGCTAGTCCAAGATCACTTACCAAGCCTTGTAGTCAAATAGCCTCTTTAACTGCTTCCGTAATTTCCATATACTCAGCTTCTGTGGTAGACAAAGCAACGGCAAACTGCAAAGTCGCCTTCCAACTGATGGCACTACTAGAAAGAGTAAAAACATAAACTGTCAGAGATCTTTTCTTATCTAAGTCCCCTGCATAATCTAAATCGACATAGCCAAATAAGGATTTACTCAACTTGACTTTGTAAAAAGTCAAGCCTACACCTGCAGTACCCTTCAAGTATCTCATGATCCACTTCACCGCCTGCCAATGTTCTTTACCAGGACACGTCATGTATCTACTCACGACACTAACAACATGTGAAATTTCAGGGCGAGTGCAAACCATAGCATACATAATGCTACCTACAACAGTCGAATATGGAACACTTGACATCTGCTCCATCTCCTCGTCTGTTTTTGGTGACATGTTTGCAGACAACTTCAAATGGGAAGCAAAAGGAACAGACACAGATTTAGCACCTGTCATATCAAATCTCTTGAGGACCTTCTCAATATAGGACCGGTGGGACAACATCAGATTTCCAACCCTTCTATCTCGAGTAATCTCCATCCCCAATATCTTCTTTGCAACACCTAAATCCTTCATTTCAAATTCCTCACCTAGTTTCTTCTTCAATCGGGTAATATGTGACATGCTTTTAACAGCAATAAGCATGTCATCCACATATAACAACAAATATACACTAGAACCGTCTTCAAGCTTTTTGTAATACACACAACTATCATATGCACTTCGAGAAAATGCATTTTGAATCATGAATGTATCAAATCTTTTATACCACTGCCTAGGCGATTGTTTCAGACCATATAAAGATTTCTTAAGCAAGCAAACATGATTTTTCTTATCCTGAGTAATGAATCCCTCTGTGTAAAGCCTTTAGCTACTAATTTTGCCTTGTAACTTGATGCGTCAACTGCTGGATTGCCCTCTTTCATTTTAAAAATCCATTTGCAACCTAGTACCTTCTGTCCCTTTGGCAATGGAACAAGCTTCCATGTCTGATTCTTATGAATAGACTCAATCTCTTCACTCATAGCACCAATCCACTAATCTGCTTCTGGACTATAAATAACTTCTTTATAGATATTAGGCTCAAGCACATCAATGGTCTCTGCAATATACAAAGCAAACTCCACAAAATTTGCATATCCAAGAAAATTACCATCAGCTACGTTTGCAAACTTTTGTGGTGGATTGATCACTCTCTTCTCTCTGCCTGTTGCAATGCTATAGGGTTGTTGCGCAGGTGAATCAACATTATCATCTTGATTAATATGTTGCACCTCCTCCACTTCCTCTACTTTAGAACTACTGGGTAGAGCTAGTAGAGATTCAATTACTAGCTCTATGCGGTCACTGACACCACAATCTGTTTCTGCTATTGCCTTCTCCCTCTAACTGTCTAGTGAGGCAGATTCCTTGAATGTTACATCCCTATTGATAATTAGCCCTGGAGTCTTTTGGTCTGTGCACCACAACCTATAACCTTTCACTCCAGTTGCATACCCTAGAAATATGCACTTCTTTGCCCTCGAATCAAGTTTCCATCCCTCACATGAGCATAATCTGGACAACCAAATATCCGTAAATTTGAATAATCAGCAGGCGAACCGGACCATACCTCAAAAGGAGTTTTGAACTCAATAGTCTTTAATGGAGATCTGTTGACCAAATAACAAGTTGTATTGATTGCTTCAGCCCAAAAATCTTTGCTAAGACATGAGTGTGAAAGCATGATTCGTGCCCTATCAAAAAGCGTTCTATTCATACGTTCTGCAACACCATTTTGTTGTGATGTTCCGACACAAGTGCGGTGTCTCACTATGCCCTCTCTGCTGCAGAAATTATCGAACTCAGAATTGCAAAAGTCCAACCCATTGTCAGTTCGAAGACGCTTAACTTTTCTTTCCGTCTGCCTCTCAACCATCGTCTTCCATTTAAAAAATGTCGGAAATGCCTCATCCTTTGTTTTCAAAAAATACACCCACACCATCCTTGAGTAATCATCAATCAAAGTCATAAAATACCTGGCACCACTCTTGGAGGGAACTCTGTTTGGACCCCATAAGCCAGAGTGTATATAATCTTACTTGTCTCTGGTCTTGTGCTCAGCCTTCTTGCTGAACTTTACCCTTGTCTGTTTACCAAACACACAATGCTCACAAAAATTCAAAAATTGATTTTTGTACCCATTCAGCAAATTCTGCTTACTCAAAAAATACAATCCATTATCACTCATATGGCCAAGTCGCAAGTGCCACAACTGAGACTGATCCAGATCACTTTTCCCAGAAGCTACAATAACTTCCCCTTCAACTACACTGGCCTGAAGATGATATAATTTAGAATGTAGTTTACCCTTCATGAGTACCATGGAGCCTTTACACACCTTAATTATTCCATTCTCGGAGTGAAATTTATGCCCTTGATCATCCAAAATCGAAAGAGAAATCAAAATTCTCTTTATCCGAGGAGCATTCCAACACTCAATATTTCTGATAATTCCGTCGAACATTCTCAATTTGATGTCACCAACCCCCTCTACTGGTAATGGATTATCATCTCTCATATAGACAGTCCCACTCATTTTCTTGTAAGTTGCAAACCAATTCTTGTGTGGACACATGTGGAAAGTAGCACCAGAATCAAGAACCCAAGAATTCTGCCCATGACTAGAACTCACAGCACATACTTCCCCTACATAGTCACTATCATCAGAATTATTGAAATTGTCAACAATATTTGTTGAATTATCTATTTTCTGCTTCCCTTTTTTCTCCTTTAGCTTAGGACAATCTCTCTTGTAGTGACCTTGCTCCCCGCACTCACAACAGTGTTGCTTCCTTGCTCTAGACTTTGATCTGGCGATTGACTTTTTCCTGTTAAAGTCCTTTTGTTGTGTTCTTCCTCTAATCACAAGACCCTCGCCCTCAATTCTGCTGTCTGGAAAGCTCTTTTTCAACTCTTTAGATTTTAGTGCATTGCTAACATCTTCCAGTGATATGTTGTCTTTTCCATATAGCAGCATATCGGCAAAAATATCATAAGATGGTGGTAAAGAACATAACCCAATCAAGGCCTGATCATCACTCTCAATTTTGATATCCACATTCTTCAGGTCCATTATAATTGAATTAAACTCATCAAGGTGAGTTTTAACAGGTTTACCTTCGTTCATACGGAGATTGTATAACCTCATTTTCAGGTAGAGGCGGTTTGTCAGCGATTTCTTAGAATACAGATCTTCCAGCTTCTTCCATGTCGTTGCTGCATAATTTTCTTCAACAATTTCCCGAAGAACACTATTTGTAACGCTCATGAAGATCGCACTCAAAGCCCTCTCCTTCAGGTCTGCCTTCTTTGTCTCTTTCATCTCTTCAGGAAAATCCTCATCAATTGCCTTTCATAAACCTTGTAACACCAGGGACGATTTCATCCTAATCTTCCATAGATTGAAACTAGAACTCCCGTCAAACTTCTCTACTTCGTACTTTGTTGAATATGATGAAGATATCTTAACCCTAGATTATTTTCAGAAACCCGAACCTTGATCTGATACTAATTGCTCGATCAAACCTTCAATGAGGAAATTGCGGAACATATAAGGCTAAATGTGCATTATGAAGGCAGTGAGGGATACTGGGATAGGCCATACTGGATGTCAACTCCTTCAGGAAAGTTCAGTGTTAGTAGTGCTTGGAAAATATTAAGGCATAGGGCGGATCCTAATCAGGAATTCAAGTTAATGTGGATTAAAGGTGTACCATTCAATATATCCTTCTTCTTATGGAGATTGTGGAGGCAGAAAATAGCCACTGATGCTATGTGGAGGAGGCAAGGGTAAATGGTGATGTCTAGGTGTTGGTGTTGTCAGCAGCCCCAAGAGGAATCTATTGAGCATATATTTGTCACAAGTCCTACTGCCTCTAAAGTATGGAACTTGTTCATGGGGGTTGCTGGAATTACTGTACCATTGATTCAATTGAAGCAGGTTATAAGGCATTGGTGGTATGATCAATGTTGTCCAAAGTTAAAGCCATTGTTTCAAGCAGTACCAGCTATTATCACTTGGGAACTTTGGAAGAGAAGAAATGCAGGTAAACATGGGGGTTCAGTGTCCACAAATAGGGTGATTCATAAGATCAATAGGACATTACATCAACTGGAAAGGGTGAGGTATGCTTGGATGCCTAATATTCCATTGTTATGGCCAGACATAATTGAATATTTTGAAGGATATAAACCTATACTGATCACTACAAGAGTAACATGGAAGCTTCCTTTTCTTGGTTGGAACAAATGCAATACTGATGGAGCCTCAAAAGGAAATCCTAGTCCTAGATCATTAGGCTTTTTTGTGAGGAATGATGAAGTTTATGTGGTGTATGCAAGGGTAGTAGACCTGGGGGTGACAACTAATGTGGTGGCTGAAGCTAAGGCTATTCTTCAAGGACTAGAATACTGTATGGAGCATGATCTTCACCCTCTCATATTGGAGACGGATTCATTAGTGATGAAGAAAGTGATAGAAGGGGAATGGGATCATCTTTGGGTAATTGCAAAATTATGTGAAGAGAATTATAGAGATGAAGGGAAACTTCAATGTGATCTTTCAACATGTGTTCAGAGAAGGCAACTCAGTGGCAGATTTTATAGCTAACATTGTGTTTTCTTTTGCAGGTACATCTGAGTTTCACTCATTCTCTGAACTGCTTAGTGAGGGAGGAGGTTGATTAATTTAGACAAGTCTCAAACTCCTAACATTATGGTTAGAATAGCAACGAGAAGAGCCCAGACTGATGGCTTCACAGTATTGGAATCTGCACATACCTGCATGTTTCTTTTATGTCTCATTCTATATGCTATTAAGGTACTTTCCAGTGGTTTTAGTATGGTCACATGCTCATTCTGGGGGTGCTTTGATAGTGTACAGGACCAATGTGATAAGCAGGTATTGGATGGTGCAGTTTATTCTACTTCTAATATGTTCAAATATTAAGGAAAAGGTTGAACTTGTTATGTTGTGTCTCTGAAGATAGTTGAATTATTTCTCAGTAGTATTAGCATGTTTTCATGCTCAATTTGAGGATGGTTTAGCAATATTTAAAATGATGTCGACATTAAAGGTTCTGGAAATGAAGGATCTGAGCTTACAAGATCACAAAAATGCACAGTTTCTAACGCTTGAGTATGCCTCAAGCCTGACTTTTGCCTTGTAAGGCATGCTTAAAGCCAACCCCAGCCTGGCCTTTGACTTGCAAGGCCTGCTTAAAGCCAGCCCCAACCTAGATTTTGCCTTACAAGGCCAGCCTCATCCTGGATTTTGCCTTGCAAGGCCAGCCTAAAGCCAGCCCCAGCCTGGCTTTTGCCTTGCAAGGCCAGCCTAAAGCCAACCCCATCCTGGATTTTTCCTTGCAAGGCCTGCTTAAAGCCATCCCCAGCTTGGCTTTTGCCTTGCAAAGCCTGCCTAAAGTCAGGTACTTTTACATGTTAAATTTGATGAGTGCGCATATGATTAATATTTGGACAAACTCAGTACACTACATATGGAGATCATATAATAGCTACACTTGGAATACTATGTTGGCTTCAACTCTGTGGTGGAGATGTTTAGAATTCATTTTAGCCTGTGGACAGTATACCCTGGCGCCTGGTGAGAGCTTGATATGTGCTGCTTGGTATTTATCGCTGGCAATTGGATTCACATACACTGACAGGAAGAAAGCACTCAGCTTATTTTGTTGTAATAGATAGTTCATTAGACTTTAGCTTTTCTATCTTTTTAGTAGCTAGTAGCTTCATCCAATTTCTATTTTGGTTTGGACATCTTGTAATCTTTGGACCCATTTTGGTATTTTATTTATATATTAGCCACTAGGCCTGCCTAGTGGTATATTTGCTAAAAAAAGGAAATAAGATAGTCTAGAACATTGTAAAATATTTTGAAATACGGTAAAATATTTGATTTAGAAATTTGACACAATGCCAATATTTTTTCGGAGTAGACAAAATCTTTCTTCCAAAAGTGGTTCCGTAAAAATATCAGCAAGTTGAGAATCAATACTAATGAATTCTAAAACAATGTCGCCTTTTGCAACACGATCACGAATAAAATGATGTTTAATTTCTATATGCTTTGCTCTAGAATTATGCACAGAATTTTTTGATAAACATATAGCACTGGTATTATCACAAAATATAGGTTTAGATGTAAGAGATAAATCATAGTCGAGAAGTTGATGCATAAGCCATAGAACTTGTGTACAACAACTTCCAATAACTAGGTATTCTGCCTCAGTTATTGATAGTGTTACACAATTTTGTTTCTTGCTATGACAAGATACTAAGGCATTTCCTAACAATTGACATCTCCCACTGGTGCTCTTTCCATCAATCTTGTCACCTGCAAGGTATGCATCTGAAAAACCTCTTAAAGAAAAATTATTAGAACGATCATACCATAATCCTAGCTCAGAAGTACCAATTAAATGTCTAATAATCCGTTTAACAGCAGAAAGATGGGATTTCTCGGGAGCCGACTGAAATCTTGCACATTTTCACACACTAAACACAATATTCGGTCGACTAACAGTTAGAAATAGAGATCTAATCATTCCTCTATACATGGTTTCATCAACCTTTTTTCCATTGTTGTCTTCATCTAGCATTATAATTGGACCCATTGGAGTGCCAGTTGCCTTAGCATTTTCCATGCCAAACTTTTTGATAAGCTCCTTAGTGTACTTGGTTTGGATAATGAAAATCCCATTAGGAGAGTGCTTGATTTGAAGTCCAAGAAAGAAAGTCAATTCTCCCATCATGCTCATCTCAAATTCTCCTTTCATTGAAAGAGCAAATTCTTTATAGAGAACAGAGTTAGGGCTACCAAAAATAATATCATCTACATAAATTTGAGTAATAAGGTTACCTGAACTGGAGTGCTTAATAAAAAGAGTTGTATCAATACTGCCTCTTCTAAAACCTTGATTTAGGAGGAAAGAGCTTAACCTTTCATACCATGCACGAGGGGCTTTAATCAGCTTGTGTACATGATTAGGAAATGTGTCATTTTCAAATCCAGGTGGTTGCTTCACATATACTTCTTTAGAAATGTAACCATTAAGGAACACACTTTGAACATCCATTTCAAATAGCTTGAATCCTTTGTGAGCAGCGAAAGCAAGTAATATTCGAATGGATTCAAGTCTTGCCACAAGCGCAAAGGTTTCATCGTAGTCGATTCCTTCCTGTTGAAAATAACCTTGAGCGACCAGTCTTGCTTTATTTCGAACCACTTGACCTAATTCATTCAATTTGTTTCTTAAAAACCACTTAGTTCCAATGATAGAAGAGTTTGGAGGTCTTGGAACCAATTCCCATACTTTATTTCTTTCAAATTGATCTAGTTCCTCTTTCATAGCATTTATCATGAGTATCTTTGAGAGCTTCATCCACTTTCTTTGGCTCAAGTTGAGAAATGAGAGCTACATGAGATTTGTTCTTTTGAGACCTTCTTGTAGTTATTCCTTCCTGTGGATCTCCTATAATGAATTTGTGAGGGTATCCCGCTTCACTTTTCCATTTATTTGGAGTATTTACTAGAGGTTCTCTTTCTTCAGTAGTCGATTGAGCTGCTTGAGGTAGTTTAAGATCTTCTGTGGGTATTTCAGCTGGCTGAGTTTGTTGAACAACTGACTCACTTTGATGATCATTTCCTACAATAACAGACTTAGGGGCACAAGAAATTTCCTCATCTCTAGGAATTTGTTCATTCCTTGGGCGAGGGTTAGTATCAACAAAAACAACATGAATAGATTCTTCTGTTATTGCATTGATTATTACTATGGCCATTTTCACCCTAAAAGGAACAAGCAGGAATATTCTGTTTATGATGAACAATATGATTTGATTTGACTGAGCTGTGAATTATGGATTTTTGCAATCCATTCAATTGAAGTTGAAGTTCATTTACTTCATCATGTAGCATATCACGCTCAATCTCATATACTTCAGTTTCAAGGCCCAGTCTTTCTTTTCTCTCTCGATTCTTCTAAGTTCATTCATGAATTTTTCTATATCTGCAAGAAAAATATCAACAAATTCTTGAAGTTCATAACAATGAGGGCATAAGGGAGTACGTACCTCACTAGTTCCTTCGTCCGCCATGAGACCAAGTTCTCTTGATTCGTCTTCCTCATCATTGCTATCAGCCATTAGTCCAAGTTCTCCTGAATCTTCATTTTCATTTATAGCCATGAAACATATGTTAGCAATTTTCTCATGATCAGACTCTTCCTCATGACTCCATGCTCCGAAAGATTTCTTCTTTTGCATGTTTCTGCTGAGCTTCTTCTTCAGTTCAGGACAACCAGCTTGAATGTGGCCAAACTTTCCATATTCGTATCACCTTCCATCATTTTTATCAGATTCATTGCTTATCCTTCCTTTCCTGAAGTTAGGCTTCCCTCTTCTGATGTTCCTGTTTTTCCTCATCATACTTGTTACAACTTGAAAGAGCATGGAAATGTTTTTATCTTGTTCTCCTCCTTCTTCTTCCTTTTCATTTTCTGGTTCAGCCACAGTTGCCTTATAAGCAACAATTTTCTTCTTCTCTTGAATTTGTTTATCCAAGTGAATTTTCTCAAAAGAAATTAGATCACTTCTGAGTTCATCATAGAAAAATTTGTCCAGATATTGACATTCCAAGGCAATAACTTTTGGTTGCCAAATGGTAGGTAAACTCCTGAGAATCTTTCTAACTTGTTCACCATCTTGATAGGTCTACCAAAAGACTTGAGATCCCCAAGAAATTTGCTGAACCTGGAAAATATTTCTTCCACTGGTTCTCCATCCTTCATTTGAATTAGCTCGTAGTCCCGAACTAGAAGATTTATCCTAGTTTCTTTCACTTTGTTGGTTCCTTCATAAGTGACCTCCAGTTTGTCCCAGATCTCTTTAGCAGTTTCACAACTTGATATCTTTTCATACTCTTCTCCACTGGTTTCATTGTACAACAAATTTTTTGCTTTGGCATTTACAGTAATTACATCAACTTTCTCATCGGTGTAGTCATCCAAGTCAAGAGGATCAATTGATACAATGACTTGACCGTTTGGATCCTTCTTAGGAGGGATTGGAAGATTTCCCTTTTTAATCACACACCATACTTTGATGTTATATGACATTGTATAAGTTTCCATGACCGTTGAAGTAGGGAGGTCGAACCTGAGAGGTTCCTTCTTGAAATAGAGCACCAACAACAGTGTTAGATCCCATGATCTTTTCCTCACCAGCTGTTATGCAAAGATTGTGAGCCTTGCTCTGATACCAATTAAAGTACAAGAAGGTGGGGGGGGTGAATTATGGTCTATTAAAAATTAGTCGTCAAAAAATAATGTTAGTTGACTGAACACAGTGCAGAATGAAAGATAACAGTAATTGAAAAGTAAATAACACACATCAGTTTTATACTGGTTAGGCACCGATGTGGTACTTACATCCAGTTTTCCTTGGGTCACAAAGGTTCCCTTATGATCTTGAAAGTGTTACAATACAGATGGTTTTAACTCGTTCACCACTAACGAGGTATAGCAACAATGAATTCTGAATATTTGACATAACTCTCTTTTGTGTTCTAGTTCTTCCTATTTTTTGAGACACTGATAACTAAGGATTACAATATTTAGGCTAATAAGTAGAGAGACTTAGAATATAATGTGTTTAGTTTCACAAGACTTCCATTTGAACTTAGTATCCTTCTTATAGGAGAGAAAAAGAGCCGTTGAGTCTTGATCGAAATTAGAGTCACGGGATCATTAAAAGGGATTTGACCCAAGGGGTGCCTCTTCGGATCCAGCTCTTGGATGAGCCCAGATTCGAACGTGACTTTCCTTGTCACACGCTTGCATTGAGGAGTCATTCAAGACTAGATTGAGTTTATTTATGGACATAGAATATTTTCTGGAGTAGACTTCCTTGATTGGCAATCTGAACTCCTTTGATTGAGGTCTAATAGATGGACTCCTTTGATTGTCCATTAATGTAGCAATCGTATTTTTGGACAACATCTCATTCTTTCCTTTTTGTTAGTCTGAATCCCGCAATCCTGCAAATTAAACATAAAATGGTATTGTCATCATTGAAACTTAAACTTAACAAATTTTTCATCAAACATTCCGTCTAACAACTGAACTCTCTCTCTCTCTCTCTCTCACCGAATTCCACCCATCTTCATCTCTTCGATTAAGCTTGGTTCAATCGGCAGTTTTGTTGCAAAATTCAATATTTCTTTCACATACTAAGTAGGGTTAATTGTGATTGTTTGAATTTGATTGTTGGCTCACGATTTATCACCTGAAGGTCGTCCTAGGGTTGTGATAGTAAAGTTTTTGTGAAAAGGGGAGTCAGATGTAAAGTGGATTCGATTATTGCATAAAGGTAATTTCTTCTTAGATTATCTATTTTTATATTTTATTGCTATTTGTTTGTTATAGTGCTATTAGATTAGGGTTTATTTTCTTCTATAAAATTGAAAAGGTTAGAGAATATTGACTGGTTTTCTTTCGTCTGTGGGGGAGGAAAAAAATATAGGGCATGTGGTGGACAAAGATCATTTCCTTTTACCGAGCTTCAATCTTAAGCAAAAGAATGCCCTGAAATGCGCTACAACTCAGTTGGTAGATTCTTCGTTCAATGCCCTAAAACTCAGAAATTCTTTCCAATTGAGAATAACTATGAACTACTAAATTTGATTAAAGACCTGAAGGATGGGGATACATAATTTTGATGTCTATGTGAGTCATGTAATAGATAATTTAGAGGTTGTGGAGGATGTCCCTGTGGTATATTTACCTTGCCCACAAGTTAGTGATAATGACCAAGCTACAATTGATCCAGAATTTAGGGGTGGTCCAGGGGTTAGTGTATATGTTGGTGAGAGAATTGGTATAAATATTGATGAGGGCATTGGTGAGGCTGTAATTGATAAGGGGTTTGAAGACATAGGGATAAATAAGAAGGATAAATATGTTGAAAAGCTAGGTGGGGATGAAGAGCACTTGGACGACTCAGATGTTGTGAGTGTAGACAGTAATGAAGAGTTAGGCCCACTTGCTGAACCTGGTGTTGAACTTCCTTCTAGAAGAAGAAGAAGTCAAAAGATCATGTATGACTTTGATGCTAAAATTTCTCTATTTTGAGTTAGGCATGATCTCTGATTATGCAGAAGATTTTAGGAAAGTTGTTGTTGACTATGTTAGTAAATATAAAGTATCTTTAAATATTAAACCTAATGAGAAAGATAGAGTAAGAGTTAAGTGTAAGCATGAAAAGTGTAAATGGCACATATTTACTGATAAGGATAAAGATTCATGAAACTTTACTGTGAAGACATATATACCTGCCCGTAAAGGCCCAACAAAGAACAAGAACAAACTTTGTACAACCAAGTGTATTTCAAGAAAGCTCCAAGATAGAGTCATCTTAACTCCAAATATCACAGTACATGAGTTGCAAGAGGTTATAAGAGTTAAATGGGGTTTGTATATAGGAAGATCACTTATTTATAGAGCCAAGATGAAGGTTATTAGCCAATTTATGGGTGAGAACTGATACATAAATAGTTCTTGGGAAGCATCTATTTAAATATTTTTATTTATTCTTTGAGGCTATGAATAAGGGATAGATGACAGGTTGTAGAAGAATCATAGGTTTTGATGGTTGTTTCGCAAAGGGAGCTTGCAATGTGAACTATTAGTGGCTGTTGGGAAAAATGAATTAGATGTATCTCATTGCTTGGGTTTTGGTAGATCAGGAGACTATACAATCATGGTGTTGGTTCATCAACTATCTCAAAACAGATTTGGAATTGAGGAATTGATAAGATTTAACAGTCATGTCTGACATGCAAAAGGTATTGCAATCCATTTATTAAGTTATTTGTTTGCTTTGTTAAGTTAACATTATTATTGTTGCCTGTTGTTGTTGTTATTGTTGTTGTTGTTGTTGTACAATCATGGTGTTGGTTCATCAACTATCTCAAAAACAGGCTTGTAATTGAGGAATTGATAAGATTTAACAGTCATGTCTGACATGCAAAAGGTGCTGCAATCCATTTATTAAGTTATTTGTTTGCTTTGTTAAGTTCACATTATTGTTGTTGTTGTTGTTGTTGTTGTTGTAAGGGACTGTCATCTGTTGTTGCTGATTTGCTACCTGTTGCTGGAAAAAAAAAGTGTGCTGACACATATGGGAAAACTAGCACAAATCATGCAGGGGAGAGGAGAGAAGAAAGCAGTTTTGGAGATGTGCTAAGACTCATTTTCAGGTAGAGTTAAGAGAAGAATTGAAGAAGTTTGATGAATTAGGAAATAGTGTTTGTGAAAGTTTACTGTCCTATGATAATGAATACTGGAATAGGGCATATTTTAATGTGAAGGTTAGATGTTATATTGTAGAAAACAACATGTGTGAAATATTTAATTTCTGGATATTAAGTCCTAGGCATTCTATTATAACTATGCTTGAAGAAATTAGGCACAAAATGATGAGTAGGCAAGTTGATATGATCAAGTTTTTTGATACATGGGCTTATGATATATCACCTATGGTAAGACTAGTTTTAGAAGAAAACAAGAAAATATGAAGGAAGTTGAAAGTTCATTGGAATGCTCACACTGTTGATATACAAAAAAAGAAGAAGAAAGAATGCACCTGCAGATTATGGAAGTTAAGAGGTATACCTTGTAAACATGCAATATGTGCCTTTTATAAGTTTGGAAATGAGCCATAAGACTATGTTTAACAATGGCATAGGAAAGACACTTTACTGGATGCTTACCAGTACTATATTCAGCCAATTCCAAGCATGCAAATGTGGCCTAAATCTACCAATCCATCAATTGAGCCTCATGAAGTTAAACCAATGCCTTGTAGGCCAAAAAGATGCAGAAGAAAGGACAAGGATGAACCAAAAGATGGGGAAAACTATTAAAGAAGCGTGCTAAAATGTCATGTTCTATTTTCCATCAAGTTGGTCACAACAAGTCAGTATGCAGTTTAAGGGTAAGTCTGATGACTTCTATTTCAATTTGATTTCATACTGCTTGACTAATGACTTGTCACTTTATACTACAAACAAGCACACAAGTTGGAAGGTCAAATGAAACAACATAATCAAGCACACAAGAAGGTAATCAAAGTTATACAACCCAAGTTGCAAGTACATTAACTACCACAACCCAAACTTTAATGACCCCATCTTCCTTGTGTGCTGAAACATAAAAAATAATAAGGAACACGCCATCAGGAAGATGTGGAGGAACTGTAGGAAGTAGTGGTAGGGGAAGAGGTGGAAGATCACTTGATGCTTTTGTTGCATCTGGTGTATCTATTTTTGTTACTGCCAGATGACTTGCTGCTTCTGTTTGAAAGAAAAGGACCAAAAATTATGGTTTTGGTTTGTGCACAGACATATGAACATGAACTGGTATCCTTAATGTAAGTGTGAGAAGTATTATTCATTATTGACTAACAGTTTTTTCTATTCTTAGGCTTCTGCATTATTCATTACTAACTAACTGTATTTTTTCGCCTGGTAGGCCAAGTGAAAGACTTATTTCAGCTGGTGCAAACTTGATGAATGCTGCACAAACTAATGTAGATCTTGGATTTAGACCAAATAATCTTAAGTGAAAAGGGAATAGAGTTGTCAAAGGGAATCAACTTCAAAATCAAAGGGATGGTGCAATTTCCAACAAAAAGATGAAAGTCGGAATCTCTACTTCATCTACACCAATTGACTCTTGTCAAAGTCAAATTTAGCAAGAAGTTTTTTGTATTTTGTTGGTCATGTGTATGAACCATATTTTGTGAAGTAATTTGAACCTACTTATGTTGGTAATTTGGTCATATGTATGAACCTTACTTTCGTATGGATGTAATATGTTAGTCCAGTTTTTCGGATTAGTCCACCTTTGCTAATTTGCAATATAATTTTGTGCAGTAGGGATGATATCAGATTAGTCCACCTTTGCTTCAGCAGTATAATTTTTTGCAGAAACTGAAACATATTTGATCATTGAAAACTTTATCATACACATTGTAAATTTCAACTACATGACAACATTGGCCATAAATCAAAAACAACATTGCAGTAAAAAAAAGGGGTTATATTCCCATATACATATACCATACACCTAAATAATAGAAGATTCCTCAAAAACTAAGCCACAATTACAATTACAAGCAGCCACACCAATATCATCTGTTTCTTCATCATCTTCGACTTTTCTTCTTCATGATTTTTTTACCCTCTTTAATGATCCATACATGACTTTGGTATAGTATTCGAACAATTCAACATCATACCAACGGAAAAAATCGCATCCGTCATTCCCAAATCTACAACCATGAATCTTCTACCCGGATTAAATGGTGACTACGAAAGACTTAAAGGAGCAATTTGGCTACATTGGCAATTAAAAACGGGCTCCATTGAAATAGAAGAAGTAGAGAGGGAGAAGAAAAGAAATTTTCTTCAAAGGGAGGAAGAAGATAGACGCGGTTGGAGAGGGTGAGAGAAGTGAAATGAATTTTTAGGGTCGAGTTTGGGAATTTAAATTAGGAAGTTCATTAAGTTTTTCTTTTTGGAATTTCACAATCCGTTTATTACTGTTGGGATGACTTATACACGTGCGATTCCAGAGATGTCTTTCTGTTGGGATGACTTATACACGTGCGATTACGGAGGTTGTTACACGCGACGGGGACTGACTAGGTCAGATGTTTATTGAGTTCAATTTTTAGTCACGTGAAATGTTTAAATGAAAAAGGCCTTAGTTGAGGTGTTCAAATGATGGTTGGGGACAACTTCAAAGCGCGCTTTATGTATTTCGCCCACTTTATATGTAGGCATCAAATCTTTTCAGCTATCAATTTGGGACTTGCAACTCAACAACTTTGATATCACTGGTTTAAGATCTTTCGGGATGGGTATGGAGTTACTCTTACATATGCTTTCTCACATTATCTATTTTTGCCTAGTTCCTTTCAGAATAAAACAACCTGCTGGCTGTAGCTGATTCAGAATTTTGGATGTACATCTGATTATATCGTATTTGCTTTTATGTTGGACCTCGTAACATTGCGTTTTGTCAAACTCGCGAAATCATTGTTGAATCAGCCATTGTTTGTCTGTGCTGTCAATGTTTCCAGCAATTTTGTCTCAAAGACTGGTTGTTGAGGTGATGGTATGTGCAATCAGTTTGTTATTAGGGTATTTTGAAGGTCTTGCACATGGAAGGGGAAGGGGATATCGCTTGCTCAGATGCGACATCAGTGTGATGCTTAAAAAACTAATCACTCAGTGGCTAAAATATGCAGAGTCAAAATGTTAAATGTACTCTCTTATTACTTGTAATACCAGAAATAGATGACCTTAAACTACTGTGCTTGAAATTAGCTTTCTGATCAAGGAATACGCTAGTCTACAATTTATAATTCTGTCAAAATCTTTATATGGATGGTTCAGGAATCATTATGTACGTACGAGAAATAAGTATACCAACCTACAGGTTAGTCTAGTATATACTTGACATTTTGTTACAATCTGAATAATTATACTTCACTCTGACCTTAAATTCCCCATTTCTAGGGAAGATTGAGGAGGATGTTGGGAAGAGCCATCAAAAATCTGTGCAGCGTCTGAAGGACTCACCAAGTGCCACTTTGACGAAGACCCTCTCTCGTCTACCCCGAGACCTGTTGCCCGACCAGATGTTACTCTCCTTAAAGATACTGCAGGCTTGTCATTTTGGTCATACCGTATAATTCTAGCTGTCTTTGTCCAGAAACTTTGATTAGTTGATGGATGAACTACATTGTCATAATATGCTTGACTCTGTTGCAGGGATTTTCTGCATAAACGCCAGACGAAAAATAGCAAACAGACAGTAGATGTTGCACCAGACACTAGATATAAGCCCCAGAAGCTGCCAAGGGTGAGACTTTCCGTTTCATTACTAGCATCAACATTGTCACAATTCCTTGATAAAGCAAACCAACGTTCTTCCAAACTGTTAAGTGTACCATCTTGTGTTAGAGTCAGTATGGCTTCAGACACATCACGAGCTAGCGGAGAGCCTTTCTGGAATACCTGTTTGCATTAGCCAAGTTATGCAAATGAGTCGAAGATACAGACTACAGACATAACTAACGGACTATTCGTGCTAATAAAAAGAACAAATGGCATAGTTATCTATTGAATAGAGGCATTGTCTACTTACAAAGGCTAGTCCGCCAAATCTGTAATTAGGACCAGCTACAACATACTGGTTGCAATGCTCTCTAAGGAAAACCTTTTGATATGGGATTTCAAGAAAGGCTGCTTTGATGTTTCCACTTTCAAATTCCTTAGGATAATCTTCCTGATTGCTAATGTTCTTGATATTTTGAAGCTCCAGGACTTGCCTCAAATAATCCTTAACAAAGGAATCACCATCACATCCAACTGTTGTGTTTGTTCTCTTTATCCAATTTATGTCTTTCACACTTGGTTCCAGTCTTGGAACAGTCAGCATTGAAGTCAAAGAAGCTGTATAACTCGAGGTCAGCACAAAGACCAGGAAAAGCCAAACTACGACTACAATCTTTGTGTAGTTGCTCTTGATTTTTTCCCCTGATTATCAGCCAAAATAAAAATGTTATCTCCTTGCGACTTATACTATTTAAACAAACATAATAAGCTAACTATAACCTTGACGAAAAAATCAACATTTCAAGGACACTTCATTTAACATTACAAATGACATTATGACAAGTTGTTTGATTTTGAATCATTATTGATGGATAGCAATACTTACGGTGAGCAAAAAACAGTGAAGAGAATGTAAACCACATTGCAGTTCCAAGTTGATCTTTCCACCGGCCTCTAAATTCAGGATTCGACTGATGCTCCATGAACCAAACTACAAGCATTGTGTAACCTAAGATAGAACCTGTTACTATCCACATGCTTATAGTGAAAGGCTTCAAGAACATCCATGCCTTCTTCGATCCATCAAACTTCACTGGAACCACCATGGTCAACCCTGATTCTGCAAATGGCTGTGTGAACTCCACGTATTTTATCCTTTCAGCTAATATCGTCATGTCTCCAACAATAGCATCATACCTCTGACACAAGGAGAAAAAAAATAACATACCCCATTATTTTAACAGTCTAAAGCAAAGAACTGTGATATAGGAAAAATAGGGGACAATAAGAAAACTGGATAGTATATTTGGGATATCAGAGACAAAATGCGTACTTACCCTATTAATAACTTGCTGAACCAGGTCAGGATATGAGCCATCATATGGTTCAAATTCATAAGGTAGTGTATAATTTTGCTCCAAAATTTTAAGTACTTCTTTGAAAAGATCAATACAGAAACCACTGTACTTCCTTTCATTTGAATTTGCCACCTTTTCAACCTTTACAAATTTCTCAAAAGAGGTTCTCCCCGGAACACCAATGATTAATGGTTTTGAATCAGTAGGCATTACCCACCCTTTCGGGACACGCTTCAATTCTCCTGGCCACTTTACCTCGCTAGACTTCATGGTATGGGAACCATTAACTTGGATTCTCTCCCCATTTTCAGCTTCAAGAACTTCCGAGAATCCAAACTTTGCTGACCAAAAGGCAAGTCCTTTATACCTGTTTCCTACGACGTTTACTATCCTAAACATTGAAGGGTGTGACAATGCTCCATCAACAAAGCTAACTTGGCCACTCAAACCTGTGAAATTACTGGATAGAATTCTGTTTTTCAGCAACATTGAGTCATTGGAAATCTTTGTACCCAAATTGTCCACAGCCTTAGCAAAAGCTATGATACTGTCATATGCTTTTAAAGCATGAATACCAGGCTCGGAGCGATCTTCCATAGGGTACTCAGACCGGAAATTCTTTTGAAATTGACCTTTAAAATCTTGGAAAGACTTAGTGGCTTCTGAGTAGTGATTGTTGATTCCTAAAGCTCCTTGGATAGATGAAATAAAGGAGCTGTCAACAGAATCCAAGAGATCAGCGAGAGAGTCTGCAAGTATCCAAGCTGAGTCTCTTCCCATAAGTCCAATCTCCTTGGCTTCTTTAAACAAATGACTTGCAGTGGATACTGATGCGCGAAGAACGACAAACACCCTTGACTGTTTCCTCAGTAACTTCACAACCTCTCGTCGAACAACTTCCCTTGGTTCGGATAGAGAAGAGGTTTGTGGAAGAATTACTTGATGCTCTATTTCTGCACCATCACCTTTAAGTGTTTCAGATAAAACTGCAAGCACACTAGAATCACTATACATGTCATCTTCATAAATTATTATGATTCTCCTCCATTGGTAGGAACGAACAATAGCAGATACACAATTAATTTGTTCCAAGCTACTTGTACTCATTTGCACCAAGAAAGGCCATTTTAGCTGCACCAACTCTGGTGTGTAGGAAGCTGTAACAAAAGAGATAATTGGAACTTGATGCCTTTTCCCAATATCAGCAACTAAACCTGTTTCTTCCCAAGTCTGCATGCCTACAACTATCATCTTGACATTGTTTTTCTCAACAAGATCTTCAGCTGCACCACAATCATTAAGACAAAAACAATAATTTTGAAATGAGTATAAGTTCTATGCACTGATCGTGTAACAATTATTTACAAATAAGTTCATTTTAAATATAATAACAAGTAAATCACTATGATAACCATAATTGAAAATGTAACAAAAATGTTAACTAACCTACTATATCAACGAAAGAAATCTTTAGACTGTCAAATATATAACTTAATTAATATCTATAGAATTATGCGCTAGACCATATATAGATACAACAAGTTAGATATAAATGTTAAGAAAGCCAATTGTATCAAACCTGTGAAAAGGTCCTGAATTGCATCCTTGGTGGTGTTCCTAAAATGAACAGTCATAAGCTTGTGATTTCTACTGTCATGGTTGTAATTCTCAACTGCTATAGCTATGGCTGTTTTCTGTTCCTTCCCAATTCTGGAATTAATGTCGATAATTGTACCTATTTCTATGGTTTCATTTGCAGTTGCTTTGAGAGTTAAAAGGGAGATTAATATATAGGCTTTAAGGATGAAGATTAACATAGGGAATGGCTTACAACTCATGCTTTTTTTCTGCTCTTGCTTTAAAACAATTAACCACTATATATAATCTTATTTCTATGTACTAGTCAAATGTTTTTTTTCCAGTTATATTATACTGTTGAGTTGACTACGTCTTATGGTTTAATTTGAAAAGTAGAAGGATGGTCATACACTCATATAAACTTTGGCACCACACGTTAAGTGATTCGTGTGTGGACTCGTACGAAGATGAGAAATAGACTCATTTGTAGGGGCGTGCATTCGAATCGGTTTATCGATAAATTGAATCGATTATTTGTTATCGATTTATTGGTTTCCTTTACCCTAACTTATTATTTTCATTTTCCTCTACCCTTATTATTTTCTAATTTCC
>MDKI01022284.1:0-15876 GCA_005239505.1 Nicotiana paniculata
GCTGTCGCGTTTTCCTGTGTCCATGTGACTGGCTGAGTTGTCAAAAGCTGGCTTACGTGTGAAGCTCTTTTTTACCAATACAATGATATCTACCTCGAGTCTCCAAATGCTAATCCGATCTAATGCACCTCACATACAGCTGGGACCAGTTACAAAATTTGCACCAGAAGTGCAGAGTGTAGTATGAGTACAACTGACCTAATGTACTCCGTAAGTGTCGAGCCTAACCTCGACGAGGTAGTGACGAGGTAGTGACGAAGCTATAACAAGACACCCACGTAAATAAACATGTACAGATGGAAATATACGTACAACATAACGATAAATAAATAATTAACAAGTACTATTGGGAGGGGACATGCGAAAGAGGCACAAGATACGGTAACTACAGTAGGGAATGATAACAAAAACCAGTCAATAAACCTTCAACCAACAAAATGAACAAAACATAATAAATTAAGCTGCACGGCATCACCCTTCGTGGTTTTACTCTTAATATCACCATAAAATGATAAATACGACACGACATCACCCTTCATGCTTTTACTCTCAATTTTATCATGAAACAATAGATACGACACTACATCACCCTTCGTGCATTAATGTTCATATATGGAACGACATCACCCTCGTGCATGAACTCTCAAATATGGCACGACAACATCCTTCGTGCATTAACTCTCAAATACGGCACGCCATCACCCTTCGTGCATTAACTCTAAAATACGGTACGACATCACCCTTCGTGCATTAACACTCTCTCTTACCATGTAACAATGAACATATAACAATAGAGAAATAAAATAAGCAAGATCAAGTCTTATGTCAACAATGGTTCCACAATACCAATCTCTACTTCAGAAATAATACTCAATTATCACCAATAGCCTATAAATGCGGAAAGAACGGTCAATTTAGTAATTAACTAGTCTAAGCATGGATATCATGATCAAAGAAAGGAAGAAATGACAAGAAACAAGTTCCTCCTGCATGCTTTAACCCAACAACAATGCATAAATACTCGTCATCTCACAATATACGTTAAACCCAACATTTAAACAAGTGGCACGTAGCAAACAAGTCCCAATCCCTCAAGTCAAGGTTAACCACGATACTTACCTCGCTTCTAAATATCAACTCAAAGCTCAACCATGGCTTTAAAACAAGCCTCCGAACCAACCAAATCTAGCAAATTATCAACCAAACGATTCAAAATAAGCCTTAGGAACTACCCACAAATGAAAAATGTTCAATTTACGTCATTATAGAAAAAGTCAACAAAATTCAACTCTTGGGCCCGATTCGGACCAAAACCCGATTATCCATTCGCCTCCGAGCCCGGTTATGTAATTTGTTTCGAAATCATACCTCAATTTGAGGTCTAAATTCCAATTTTACAAAAAATCCCTAATTCTTCCCAAACCCCCAATTTTCACAATAAAAATCCTAGATTTTAGGTTGAAATCTTGTGAAAGTAATGAAGATTGAAATAAAATAGGTTAGAATCACTTACCAATGAATAGGGGAAGAAGGGCTCTTGGGAAAATCGCTTTTAAGGTTCTCTAGGTTTGAAATTTTAAAAGAATAAAAGAAATCCCGTCTAACTCAACTTTTACTCAGTTGCAGAGTCGCAACTGAGATAACTTATTCGTAATTGCGAACACCTCAATTGCGAGAAAGAGGTCGCAATTGCGAACTCTTCTCAGAATCCCAATAATCGCATTTGCGATAAAATGGCCGCAAAGCGAACCCTGCTGCCGTCGCAAATGCGGACCTTTCTTCGCAAATGCGAAGATCATCACAAAAGGTGTTGAGTCGCAAAAATGCGACTCTACCTTCGCAAAAGTGGAAATTGCAAGTTCGTAATTGCGAACTTTTACCTCGAAAATGCGAGGACCCCAAGCCATGCCCAGGCTCGCAAATGCAATGGTTTCTTCAGAATTGTGAGGCTGGCAAATGAGAGATGCGAGAGTTGCACCAGACACTAGAAACAACTATGAATTCTAAGTCCAATCGACTCTGTAGCCTATCTGCAACTCACCCGAGCCCTCAGGGCTCCAAACCAAAAATGCACACAAGTTCAAAAACATCATATGAACTTGCTGGCACGATCAAATCGCCAAAATAACACCCAGAACTACGAATCGGACATCAAAATCAAATAATAATTTTCAATAAAACTTAATAACTTCTATTTTAACAACCGAATACGTCAAACCAACTCCGTTTTTCACCAAATTTTGCAAACAAGTCATAAGTATAGAATGAGCCTATACCGAGTTCTGGAACCAAAATACGGACCCGGTATCAACAAAGTTAAACGTTGGTCAAACCTTTAGATTTATTAAGCCTTTAAACTTGAAATTTTCGACAAAATGCGATAACTCGTGCTTGGAACTTCCGAATTTGATTCCGGGCAAACGCCCAGGTCCCAAATCACGACACAGACACACCGGGACCGTCAAAACATAGATCTGGGTTCGTTTGCTCAAAATGTTGGCCGAAGTCAACTTAAATAGCTTTTAAGGTAAAATTTCATATTTTATCAATTTTTAACATAAAAGCCTTCCAGAAAAAACTTGTAATGCACACGCAAATCGAAGAAGGCTTAAAGAAGCTAATGGAGGATTTGAAACCCATAATTAGGGTTTAATTCTTATATTTCATCTTTTTTTTTTTAAAGTAATTCTTATAGCTTTTTTATATCCATGAATGTTTCGTTGGATTTGTATATGACTTTGTTTACTTTTTCATGTAATTGGAAATTTCATATACTTTTATTTTATAGCTCAGATTAACCTTTAAATTTATCAATAATATTTTTGAGTATTTGTTTTTCATAATTATAGTATTCTACATATTTATAAGAAATTAATACAACTTTTAATTATCTTAATAAATTCCTACTTTTAAAAAAAATATATTTGTCGGGACAAAAGAAACTACTTAGTCAGATATGAAATAATTAGAGATCTATAACAAAATTGAATTGAAGGTTGCCATATAAGAATCAAAATTATATAAAAGAAACTAGGATTTCTACTAAATAAGATTATATATAAGTTCTATTTTTTTATTTGAAAATCTCCTTTAAACTCACTTTAAGAATGACAAGTGGCTTTTTAATAGTTTGCCACTTGGCTTAACCACAATGCGAATATATGATAATTTTATTCCTTTTATATATAGATTGATATAAATATGCGTGGGCCATTTGGAAAAACTAGTGTGTCAGTCACGCTTAAAAAGATTGAGTGTGTAAAGTAATTTTGTCCCCAAAAAGTGTATCACTGGGATTTGGTCCATAGTTCAGGGTAAACTATGTAGGCGTTTGGACATAAAATTTTAATATTGTGAAAAAAGTAAAATTTGAAGTTAAGTTGAAAAATGATATTTGGAATTCGAAATTATGGTTAGACATGCATTTTCACTTGGATAATATTGCAGTTGTAAGAAAAAATTTATATTTGAAAATTTTGGAAACTCTTTTTTGATTTTATTTTTTTAAAAAACTTACAGAATTTCATAGACAAACACATTTTTGAAAAAAGAAATTGAATTTTTATGCACAAACGAGTCCTATATATTTAGCCTACTAACAACTCTGAAATTTCATATAAGAGAAGGTTAATAAAAAAATAATAGTTTCAACTTTTATAGCAATGGGCCCGTTGGTCTAGTGTAATTAAAGAGTTTTTTACTTTTAGCCCGCGCAAAATACTATTTATATTAAGTAATCGAAAAAGTTGTATAAAATTTGTATATTTTTTATATATAACATATATATTTTGACATAAAAAATATTTCACTTTTTTCGAAAGCATTGTTTGAACACAAAATTTTCAATTTTCACTTTAAGATGAATTTTGGAATTTTTAAAATTTTTGAGAAACTCTAAAAAGTTATTTTTCAAACTTTTCACTCAGGTCACTCACAAAACTTCAAAACAACCCAGGATTATATTCATGTCAAAATACAACTCTAATTATCAAATACCATTTTCACTTGAAATTTTTTTTCACCTTTTTATTTTTGAAATTTTACAATTCTTAAGTCCAAACGCACACATAATATTTTTTCGATTATTTTATTTTAAGATCCGCTATGCAGGGTCATTTTCCCATAATTTAAATCCAGTTTTAATTTGGTTTTTGTTTATACATTATTTTACGGAAAAACCTGGGGTGCACGTGAAACAACGGCTCCTCCTGTTTTCCCTCGTTTGTTTCCTAATCCTCCATGGATCCTCTTCTCGCTCACACCTCCAAAACCCTAACTTCTGCATAAATTTTTTAAGCTTCCAGTTTCAACAATGGAGGTCGAAAATTCAATTCCCGACCACAAGCTCTGCGGTTTCTTCCATGCTGCCGTTAAAATTTCGCCACAACCGAATTCCTCCGAGCTCCGCCGCACTCCCCCTGTAAATTCCAAGTGCCACATAGCCGGCGACGGTTCCAATGTTCACTTCGTGTCTGAAAACGACGTCGTATTGTCCCCAATCGGTTCTCGGGAGGAGCAAAACGGCACCATTCATGCGACGAAGAAGTGGAGGAGAATTGGAATGGTTCATGGTAGTTTAAGCGTGGTGCACCAGTTACACAAGCTTGTAATGCAAAAATGCTTGAGCATTGTTGCTAGGGTTGTTGAGGTAATGGATCGCGGCAGTGATGATGAAGTTAGGGTTGTTGTTTTAGTGGATGTGTACTTGCCTATAGCTTTGTGGTCCGGTTGGCAGTTCCCCAAGTCCGGTTCCGCTGCTGCCGTACTTTTCCGCCATGTCAGGTGCCCATATTTCTACCGTTATTTGAGAGATTTGCACAAAAGTACAGCCCAACACACTACATTGCACATACATAGCCACGTTTTAAGTTTACAGCCGCATAACCCAGCTGTATAACAGTGTTATTTGATACCATCAACCATTTTGCATATTTTTCTACATATTAAATACTAAATCATTAAAACTTTAAAAAATATAAATGAAAAAAATGATTTTGATTAGGATTTCGGAGAAACGTTAAAATCAACGAGAATACAGTTAAACCTCCATATGACTGTTGTTGGACCATGAAAATCTAATATGCAATTAATTTTTACGGTATTATTATTACTACGGATGAGTGTCAAATATGTCCCTCTACTATGAGAAAAGGATATTTTTTATCCTTCGTTATACTATCAGCACAAAAATACCCCTACCGTTACCCAAATGGCTCAAATATACCCTTCCTTTGTTAAGGCTATCCAACGTGGATACCTAATCCTGTGTTGCACTGATATTTTGGTGAGGCGGACACCCCGTGGCATGCCATCTCACCTTCCCTAATTTCTCCCCTCCACTTCTTCCACCACTAGCACTTCCTCCCCATCCACGTTTTAGCTGAAAATGGTGCCAACAGAAGCTTAAAAATATAGTGCTCAAAGATGGTCAGATTTAAGGATGCCCACTAGCCTGCTATTTCCATCTTGCTCTTGATCAAAACTTTTTTTCTTCCTTCCAAAATTTTAATAACCCAATCAGTTTAGTTGCGGCATAGTTGTTGTAGTTTCTACAAAAAATGGCATGTAAATATATTATAGTTAGCCTCTTCTTTATGGGCTAAATACTCTAGCTAGCTTTTCTATGATCTACGATAACGACATTGTTCTGAATTCTACTATTTTAAGTAGTACCGGCATCAACACTTTTGCAGGCTAATAAAGCCCACAGGAATCCTTTACACATTTTGTTTGAGGTGTAAAAAGCGTAGAACATTAGTTTAAAACTATATATTCTTCAATTGCTTAAGTTTTAATGCAATTTGAAATTATGAATTTGTTCTTCAGCTATAGATCTTATCAATTGAATAGTAGACTTATCAATTGAATAGTAGACTTATGAATAGTAGACTTTATCGTAAAGAGCCCTAATTTCGCCCAAGCGCAGTATAACTTCCTACTACCGAATGCTTGATAAAGTATTGAACTTAGTGAACTATCCTGAACTTAGTACTAAAGGTTTATGCCTGTTAAAGTTAGAAAAGATCTATATGCAAAGAAAACGTCGTACTTCTTGAATTGCAAGTGGAAGAAGAAGAAGTGGATGGGGGTAAAATGGGTTGGTAAAGATGATGTGGCATGCTATGTGGTGTCCACCTTATCAAAACATTAGTGCCACATAAGATTGGGAGTCCATCTTGGACATACTTAACAGAGAAGGGGTATATTTGAACCATTTAGGTAACAATAGGGGTATTTTTATACGGATAGTATAATGGAGGATAACGATGATCCTTTTCTCATAGTAGAGGGGCGTATTTGGCCCTTTTCCCTTATTACTATTATCGCTAATAACTTGAGCATCCCTTTGCTTACCCAACATTAAGCACTGTTATCAAAGGCGAAAAGCGCAAAAAAGCTCTAAGGTCCGTTGGAGATTTAAGCGCAAAGCGTAAATAAAGCGTGGGCTTTAATGAAAAAAGGCGCAACGGGAGAAAACGTAAAAATACACATAGTAGTCCAAGATAATCATTATAAGCATGAATAACAAATATATGGACAAAGAAATTGGGAAAAAAAATCATGATAAAGTGAAATATCAATTGTTTAAGGTCGCCTCTTCAGAATTACACTCATTGGCAAGGAAAAGTATGTGTTAGAGCTTTGATGCGACACTAAAGCGCCCACAAAGTGAGGCGACTCGCTCAACGTGTTTTGAGCCTCGCTCCAGGGCTTAAGCGCCTGACAACACTGACATTAAGACATCTCGTTATATTAGTTGAAGTGCGTGCAAGCTGACATGTGTAGCACTGTCATAAAACAAAAAGAAAAGTAAAAGATAGAGCTCAATTGTATTATTTAGCTGGAAAGAAATTGAAGATATTTTGATGGAACCAGTGTTTTTGAGAGCGAGAAGCGCAAAAAAGCAACAGGGGCTCGCCTCGCTTCAAAAGCGAAGCGCAAAGCGAAGAGCACGCTTCATTGAAGTGAAGCGCAATTTTAAAAAAACATAATGTAAACCTTGCAAAGACACAATATAAATAATCAAAAAGTTCAATTTAAAAATTTTGGGACATTTTTAAATCCCTATTAATATAAGAAAATACATAATCAAATAAACTGAAAATACATATAAAATTAATCAAATAAATTGAAAATATAACATATATATATACTAACTAATTTTATAAACTGAAATACACATTAAAAAATTCAAATAAACTGAAAATATAACATATCATATATATATAATAATTAATTTTATAAACTGAAAATGCATATAAAATTAATCAAAATAAATGAAAAATAACATATATATATATATATATATAATAATTAATTTTATAAACTGAAAATATAACATATATATAATAATTAATTTTATAAACTGAAATACACATTAAACAAATCAAATAGACTGAAAATATAACATATATATATAATTAATTTTATAAACAAAAATGCATATTAAAATTAATAAATTAATAAATAAGAAGAATAAAAGGGGGAAAAACAACCAACGCCTGCCCTAGCGCAGACACTGGACGAGAAAAACTGAAAAAGAGAAGAGAAAAGGAGAAGGAGAAGAAGAAGAAGAAGAAGAAGAAGAAGAAGAAGAAGAAAAAGAGAAGAGAAAAGGAGAAGAAGAAGAAAGTTACCTAGAGGCTGGAACCCTAGTTGGCTGCTGCTGCTGCTAACGTTCAATTTTTGGCAAGACAAAGAAGGGTCTTTTCGCTTTGGGTCTGTTTTGTATAACAAAAACAAAGACCCAATTTTTTTTCAAAATGACCCCACTAAACAGAAGCGAGCGCTTCTGCGCTTCTCGCTTCTGGGTCGCTTCTGCTAGTCATGTCGCCTCAGTAAGGAAAAAGCGACAGCTTCTCGCTTCGTCTCGCTTAAAGCGACGAAGCGCTCGCTTTTCAAAACACTAGATGGAACGAAGGAATCTCTAGGCGTTGTAAAGTTCAGCTATCCAAGAATTAATTGTGTTGGCAGTTTGCGTGCACCTTGACTAATTATATGGGGTACTTACCACATCCCGCTAGATCCTAAACCCTAAAAATTGTATATGTACTTATCAAAAAAATAAAAATATATATGTAATTCAAGAAAAAAGTAACAAATTCATTCATAATATTTTCCTTAACAACTAATACACTTATTTGCCGATTATATTTGTTGTTTAGTGCCGGTTAATTCAATAGAACTCGTGGACAATGAGGAGCGTGCCTTAATGCCTAGCCTTACATTGAACCACAACTTAAGCAAGGAGGAGCACCCTCCTTGAGTTTTTCTGAGCTTCAACGCATCTTAGATGAGCCTTTGACTAACTGATGAAATGTGTAAAGCTTTGTGAGCACAACATGGAAAATCCAACTTGTACATAGAAGCAATTGCAACATGGGTATCATAAGTTTAACCACATTGTACAATTTTCTATGAGAATGCTACACCCTTTTCTGATGCCCCAAAGAAACACTAGAGATAGAGATCCAAGAGACGTCAAATTTTATAGATAAATTCCTATGAGGTGTCACGACCCAATTTACGATCATGACCGGCGCTTAGGAGAAAGTGCGCCCAAGTAAGCCTCATCGATATTTTACAGAAAATCGGATAGAGTTTCCCCTGTTTTAGGAGTTAGGACTATCCAAAAATAAACCTGTCTTAGAAATCAACAACACAACTAACTAATATCCACCAAAACAGATTATAATCCTCATCAACGAAGTATTCCCAACACAATAATACTAACTCCATCTCCGAAAATACGATAGGAAAGTCTAATACGAGTTGCAAGTCTATATCAATAATAGAATACTTATGACACTCATAAAAATGACTATGGAGCGACTCTAAGAGTTTCATGAAAGAGACTATAACAAATAAATTACAATCTTTGCCCACACGAATAAATGCGGGCTCGCCAAGAACTGTCAACTCGTGTACTCTAATTAACGGAATCGTCGCATGCTTCTACTGCTGCCTCTGTAAAAACAATAGCGGAGAGTGAGTCGCTAGCTCAGTGAGTAATAACACTGAACCACAACCGTTTTTAATGGGGACAAGTTAGAAAACATGCTAGTATATTAACCATAAAATATCCTTTCAGAAATAATAAACAATATTCTGTCTCATCATGTGTTTCCTGTAACATAAATCACTTTAACAATTCGGTAATAAACTCGGTAAGCACTGTGTCATACCAAATATTTATGTTTGGGAGGTTCTAGGAAAGGATCTTTATGTTCTACCTTCCCACTAGTGAGGGCTATAACGGTATTTGGTCATTACAAGGTGCACCAGGTCTAACGAACCCGCTGTCAGTTACGGGATCCTTCAAAGTCTCTTCCCATTTATACCTGTCTTTGTAATATATTTTAAAATAATATAGGGCATTTCAGTTCTTATCAAAGCATGTAATTTCATTTCGATAACAGTAAATCTTACCTCAAGTAATGGTAAAACATATTCAGTAACAATGAGTATATTCAAAATAACTGTAATCATCTCAAATAAATATAGCGGCATCATATCAAGTAAAGGACTTGTCCCATATGCAAATTCACATCAGCCGGTAACACGTTCTTATTAAAATCATGTGTAAATCATGTTAGTTGTAGAAAGTGTTGTCAAAGGTGAAAAGCTCTAAAAAAATGCTCTGTGTCTATTTGGGCTTTAAGCGCAAAATGCACTTAAAGTGTGGGCTTTAGTTAGAAAAGGTGCAATGAAGAAACAAATAAATATTTATATGTAATTCAAGAACAAAGTAACAAATTCATTATAATATTTACCGTAGTAGCTAATACACTTATTTCCTATTATAGTTGTTGTTTAGTGCTGCTTGATTCAAGAGAGAACTCATGGGCAACTAGGAGCACGCCTTAGTGCCTTGCCTTATACTGAAACGCAACTTAAGCTAGGCGAAGCGCCCTCCTTGAGCTTTTCTGAGCTTAAGGGCTCTTTAAATGAGCCTTTGACAACACTAGTAGAAACACAAATTGCGGTAAGGTTACTACTCATCTCTTGATGTCAACTAACCAAAGCTTCCGGTCAGATTCGGATTGCTCAGCTCGTGTATGAATCTATAAATCAATTTATAGCTTAATGTTACCATCCACTAGTTCTGTAATTTATAATTAAGTTGATAACGAACCACTATTTTGATTACCCACGTCTCGATTTCACTTAAATTAGCAACGGTTAGGCTGCCTATTCCTTTAAAATAATTCTCTGTAATCCTCCAATCCTCCATTCCTGACTTATATGTCCTTTATTGAACTACTCTATTTTATTATGAAAATTCCTACTTAGTATTGCCATTACAGAACATCGAAATAAAATCTTAGAATCCCAATTTCACTTAGCCTGACCAAGAATCTATCTAACGAGACTAGTTTAAATAATTTAAAATGTATTGCTATCTCTTTTTTGTTTTCTTAAATCCCAGTTTGTTTCCCAACTCTTAATCAAATTACAACCTCATATTTATTCAAACTCACTGCAAATTTTGTATTTAAAAATAATGCTATGTCAAATGGGAGGAAACATATATGTAGTTACCAGGAATTCTACTGTTGAGGTTCAGGATGTATATTTAATTCTTCAAGTAGAACATGGTATTCGATGGAGCACCAGAAACCTTTCTGCTTTGATGCCTACAATGACTGAAGGGTTCATTTTTTTCCCAAATCCATTTCCCCTCTTTTCTATCTCACGCCACTTTGGACCAAATGGGTTACGGCCCATTAATTTCATCCCTTCATTACATAAACATATGTTTTTCCAATTTGTCTTGTATGATTTGTTTTTTTTTCTTTAGCTAAAGACATATATGCCCTTATTAATATATTGGGTATTACATGAGGCGTCAATTTTTTGAGTAAGCAAGATTGGGTTCATATTTTATGAAGGCATTCTAATTGAGTATATACTTTTGATGTGCAAGGATACAATTAATTTATTTATTAAGTGGGAACTATAAGTTTTAAAAAAATAAATATTATCTTATAAACTTAGTGAATGCCAAGCCAGGATCATCCAAAAAGAATGTATGATTGAGGTTTTCATTTTCTCCTGGTTATACTGTTCTACTGTTCTGTTAATTGTTAGAAAATTGTAAGTAGGCGTTTGGACATAAGAATTGTAAAATTCCAAAAAATGGTGAAAAGAATTTTCAAGTGAAAATGGTATTTGAAATTTAGAGTTGTGTTTGGACATAAATTTCAGTTTGGGTTGTTTTCGAAGTTATGTGAGTGATTTGAGTGAAAATTTTGAAAAACAGCTTTTTGGAGTTTTTCAAATTTTCGACAATTTCCAAAATGCATCTTCAAGTGAAAATTGAAAATTTTATGGGCAAACGCTGATTTCGAAAAAAAGTGAATTTTTTTTTGGAAAAAAGGGGAAAAAAATTTATGTCCAAACGGCACCAAGTATAGTGGAAGGACCTATTCAGCTCTATCGCTAGTCACGCTACTGATTGAGTGATTGTCATGTGGGTAATTAGGGAACAATAATGGATGATTAACGTATAAAGATACCATTGACATGATAGACAGTCATTTTTTCAGAAATTCAGCAGTAAATTTGTAGTGTAGAATAGGTGCTAATGGCTTTTCTTCTTTTTCTTTCCTTCTTTTTGGGTGATGAAGGTTTTAATCTGACACCATCAAGAGGAAAAAACTTTCTGTTTTATTTTTGCTTTGTTATAGTTGGAGATGTGCAATTGCAGACAAGATCTTATTAAAAAATAAATTAAAAAAGTGTAATTACAGAGATGGACTAAGATATTCTCTTCTATTAAATATTAGGCTGTCCGAATTTGCAGTTAAAGTAAATGATTAATTATTTTAACACCATTACGCCGAGTGAACTGATAAGCTTTCACCAGTGGTATGTAGAATTTCTTGGCGAGTTTGGAGTTTTTAAAATTGAGTTGCATTTAATTGTCTATGCAGCTAATGCTAATTTATGTTTTAAATATTTATTGTAACTGTGCTGACTATTTCTAATGAATTTTCCAAATATTTCTTTACAGTTGTGACTGGGAAGCTAGGAGTTCTATGCTTCAGTGTGCTAAGCTTGGTGTTGAAAAGGATTTTAGTATTTGGAATCTGTCTGACTGTCATGTTATAGGATGCAAACTGCACTGCAGTGCACCTGACCCTTCCAAGAAAAAGCTTTTTGAGCTCCATGAAATTTTTAAGAGCTTGCCAAGTGTAGCAAAGAGGGGAAATCCCGATTCTTTAAGAGTGAATCCCCTTGATAGTAGTAGATCGGGTATTTGGGTGGTAACAGATGATATATTGATCAATATTCTTTCTTCACTTTGTCCTGTTGATCTTCTAAGGGTCTCCGCAACATGTCGACATTTAAGATTTCTTGCTGCATCAATCATGCCATGTATGAAACTTAAATTGTTTGCTCATCAGCAGGCTGCAGTTGACTGGATGTTACAGCGTGAGCACAATGTTGAATTACTACAGCACCCGCTGTACATGGATTTTGTCAGTGAAGATGGGTTTGCTTTTTATATAAATGCTGTTTCTGGTCAAATAGCCACAGGTCAGGCTCCTAAAATCAAGGATTTCCATGGGGGAATGTTCTGTGATGAGCCTGGCCTTGGTAAAACTATTACTGCTCTTTCTCTCATTCTGAAGACTCAGGGAACACTACCAGAGCCACCAGATGGTGCACAAATTATCTGGTGTATGCATAATACTGATCAGAAGTGTGGTTATTATGAGCTTAGTAGTGAAAATACAATCAGTTCGGGGGTTTTATCAGCAGGTAGAGCTACTGGACTCAATTGCCGTAGGGGACAATTATCTTTAGATAAACTAACCCCAACGAAAAGCTTAGACTTCCCCACGTCAATTGAATCCATGGTTGTTAATTCAGCTGATCATGTAGCAGCTGCAGAAATCAGTTCATGTACAGTCTTGCGCTCCACTCCAACAAGGTATGCTGTGAGGTGCACCAGTAACTTTAGCCAGATAAAAAGAAATCTTATGCATGCATATGAAAATGAAGGGACGTCTCTCTTTCCTGAAGAGAGGAATTCTAGGAAAGACTCGAAAAAAAGAAAGCGTGCTTCCAAGAACCAACAAAGAAGCTTGACATATGAGAAACCTGGTTATCCAAAAAAAAATTCTCGTGGTAGTAAGAGGTGTTGTGAGCCTTTTGCTGAGAACTATGTGATCAACGAAACCTGGATCCAGTGTGATGCTTGTCAAAAATGGCGGAGGCTTGCAGAAGCTGGTGAGGCAGACGCTACTACTGCATGGTTCTGCAGTATGAATACTGATCCATTATATCAGAGTTGTAATGTTGCAGAAGACTCTTGGGATCATAAGCAGCATATCACTTGCCTTCCAGGATTCCATGCCAAAGGAACACCTGGGGGACTGGAAGAAAATGTATCATTTTTTACCAGTGTGCTGAAGGATAATTGTTCAGTTATGGATTCAAAAGCAAAGAAGGCTCTAATTTGGTTAGCTAAGCTGTCACCGCAGAAGCTGTTAGAAATGGAAACAATTGGGTTGGTGCAACCCATCATACAGACTTCAGTAGGAGTTCCTTATGCCTATCATAAAATATTTCAAGCCTTTGGTCTTGTCAAGAGGGCTGAAAAGGGTACAACTAAGTGGTACTATCCTAGAGGTCTTGTGAACCTCGTATTTGATTTAGATGCCTTAAGAGTAGCTCTATGTAAGCCTCTGGATTCAGTTAGAATGTATTTGTCTCGAGCTACTTTAGTTGTTGTTCCTTCAAATCTAGTTGATCATTGGAGAGGTCAAATTGAGAGGCATGTTAGACCAGGGCAGTTGAGAGTTTTTGTCTGGACTGATTATAGAAGGCCTTCTGCGCATAATCTTGCTTGGGATTATGATGTAGTTATAACTACATTCAGTCGTCTAAGTGCTGAGTGGAGCCCCAAAAAGAGAAGTGTATTGATGCAAGTTCATTGGCTGAGAATTATATTAGATGAAGGCCACACCCTTGGCTCAAGTCTAAGTTTGACCAACAAATTGCAAATGGCTGTTTCACTGCGGGCTACAAATCGCTGGTTGTTAACTGGAACGCCAACTCCTAACACCCCTAGTAGTCAGCTTTCTCATCTGCAACCCTTGCTTAAGTTCCTCCATGATGAAACTTATGGACAGAATCAGAAAGCCTGGGAAGCTGGTATTCTTAGGCCATTCGAAGCAGAGATGGAAGAGGGTCGGTCACGTGTGCTACAATTGCTTCACAGGTGCATGATCAGTGCCAGGAAAAAAGATTTGCTTAATATTCCCCCATGCATCAAGAAAATGATATTCTTAAATTTTACTGAAGAACATGCGAGAAGTTACAATGAGTTGGTAGAAACTGTGCGGAGGAATATACTAATGGCAGACTGGAATGATCCTTCTCATGTTGAGAGTTTGCTGAACCCTAAACAGTGGAAATTCCGAAGTACTACCATCAGAAATGTAAGACTCTCGTGCTGTGTAGCAGGACATATCAGAGTGACAGAGGCAGGTGATGATATTCAAGAAACTATGGATATTTTAGTTGAGGATGGTCTGGATCTGAATTCAGAGGAGTATGCTCTGATAAGATATCACCTTTTATATGGTGGGAATTGCATGAGGTAAGTCACAGTCTCTGAGATCATATGTGGCATGATTTCGCTAGATTAAATGCCTCATGATTTTGACGTTTTCTAAAATAATCTATGTAGGTGTAAAGCATGGTGCCGTCTACCAGTGGTTACACCTTGTAAGCATCTATTATGCCTTGATTGTGTTTCTTTAAATAGTGAGAAGTGTACAATTCCTGGCTGTGATAACTTGTACGAGATGCAAAGTCCTGAAATACTGGCGCGTCCTGAAAATCCTAATCCAAAGTGGCCAGTTCCAAAGGATCTGATTGAGTTACAGCCATCTTATAAGCAGGTAGGTCTAATTTTTAAGGACATTCTGATTGGTGGCCTAGTTTATTGTTAATTTTTTATCATCCCATGGCGAACTACTTCTAATGTTATCATTATTCTTCTGAAGGATGACTGGAATCCTGATTGGCAATCAACATCGAGCAGTAAAGTTGCTTACCTTGTTGAAAGGTTAAAAGAAATACAGGAAGCTAATAGGATGATTATTAACTCCAACAAGGACGGAATTGTCGAGACTGTTAGTGGATCTCATGTCTTTGCTGGGAAAGGCAATTTCAGCAAGTTTTCATCCCAAGGGTATTTGGTTGGGTCATCAAATGATTTCTGCAATTTAATTCCAGAGAAAGTTATCATATTTTCTCAGTTTCTGGAGCATATACATGTAATCGAACAGCAGGTAACTTTTTACTTCATTGTGAGATTTTGTGATTAATTTGTTTATTATTATGTGATGGTCTGATCATTCCATTTTCTTTTCCTGGTAGTTGGCTGTTGCTGGTATCCGTTTTGCCAGTTTGTATAGTCCAATGCCTTCTGCCAACAAGGTATTGGCATGATTGTCTTTTGATAAATTTCTTAGGATGATCACTATGGTATTTCCGCGGCCATTTAGTTATTTTCGCATGATTCAGGTGAAAGCACTGGCGACATTTCAGCATGATGTTGACTGCATGGCTCTATTAATGGACGGAAGTGCAGCTTTAGGTCTTGATCTGAGCTTTGTAACACATGTCTATTTAATGGAACCAATATGGGACAAAAGGTAATGAATACATTAAGCCTGTTCTGACCTTATGACTAGACTTCATGTTTGTTGGCTTGTAATGCCTTTGGAAGAAGCCCATGGTGATACAGTTGCAGAATTTTTTCTTGTCTAAAGAAAAATCTGCTAGTAAATAAACTGGAAATCCGCATCTTTCTTGGGGAGAAAAAGTTCCATACAGTGACCCCCCCCCCCCCCC
>ML323874.1:0-24829 GCA_005239505.1 Nicotiana paniculata
TATATATATATATATATATATATATATATATATATATATATATATAATTTGTAAAAATAATGCCAAGCCTCTCAACTGTTATACATATCACATGGAAACCAACTCAAACAACCAATACTCTTTCCAAATAATCACAACAATATCTAATAACCGATCAACAAGGCCAAATAGTCATAGAAGAAATAATGAACATATAACAATTAAGATAATGATCAAATAAGTGGGGAACGAGAAGGGGATCATGTTTAACAAACAATTTGGGTGGTGCATAAATACTCGTCACCACATCTATACACCACGCCCATGCATTTCACATAGCAAACAAGTGGAGAGTCTTATTCACTCAAGCCAAAGTTAGACCAAACACTTACCTCAATTTCGCCTCTAAATTGCTCGAATCTAATCACAATTAACTTAATATCATTAACTAATGCTAAAGGAACTAACTTTATTGAAGAATATAATTTCTCCTAATTTTTTCAAAAAAGTCAAAACTCGACCCCGGGCCCGCTTGGTCTAAACTCGGGGTTCGGACCAAATTACGTTTACCCATTCACCCACGAATCCAAATATGCTATTAGTTTTGAAATCCGACCTTAATTTGATATAAAAATTTAATTTTTACAAAACTCTCTAATTCTACCCAAATCCTAGATTTTTACCATGAAAATTCTTTATTTTTTGCTTTAAAAGTGATACAAAATAGTAAGGAATTGAAAGAACAAGGTTTGAAATTGATTACCTATGAATTGGGGATGAAGATTGCTGAAGAAAAATCATTTTTAGTGCTGGAACTTCGAAACTTTGGAGAAGAAAGTGTTCTGCCCGTTCTTTAACAGGTATTTATATTAGTTGGGCTGGGCAACTGTGCGATCGCGGATAAAGATGTGCGATCACACAGGATAAGAAAAAATTGGGTTGTGCGATCGCGAGAGAAAGAGTGCAATCGCACAGGGTATGACCTCCCCTCCCCTAGGCCTAATTTTTAAAGCTATGCAATCGCGGGGTTTACTGTGCAATCGCACAGCACAGTCCAGGTGGTACAGTGCGATCGCACACCAGCTCCTGCGGTCGCACAGTGCAAGTTTTGGGTTCCTGAAGACTACACTATGCAATCGTGATTGTATTTATGCGATCGCATAGTACAAAACCGGGACACCAGATATTGAAAAACCAGCAGTTATTTAAGTGCAAAAATTATCCCGTGGCCTATCCGAAACTCATCCGAGCCCTCGGGGCTCTAAACAAAACATGCACACAAGTCTAAAAACATCATACGGGCTTGATCGTGCGATAAAATCATGAAAATAACATGTAAATATGTGAATTAAACCTCAAAACTCATCATTTTCATCAAAAACTCTTAAGGTTCATAGTTTCTCAACCGGACGTCCGAATCACGTCAAACGAACTCCGTTTTTTACCAAATTTCACAGTTAACCTCTAAATATCATAACAAAGTTGTACCGGGTTCCGAACCAAAATAAGGATCCGATATCAATGATTTTCAGCATTATTTCATTTCTTTAATTCATGAATATTTCAGCAAAATAATTTCTTTCAAAAATTGATTTCTAAGGCTTGGGCCTCGGAATTCATTTCTGGGCATACGCACGAGTCCCATATTTTACTGCAGACCTCCCGAGATTGTTGGAACACGGATCCGGGTCCATTTACTCAAAATGTTGACCAAAGTCAACTTTTATCAAATTTAATTCCTAAAAATCACTATTTTCTCATATTTTCACATAAAAGCTTTCCGGTTTCACGCCCGGACTGCGCACGCAAATAGTGTATTTAAATTTAGTCTTTTTATGGCTATTAAGCATGGAAAGAAATTTAATTTTATAAAATAACCCCTTGGGTCATCACAATCGCCTGCCAACCCGGTCGATGTCGGTTCACATATTGCTTTGAATGCGGATTTAGGCGGGGACCCCGGTGGAAGCATACACCGAGAGGGTTGAACTGACGGTCGAGGTATTCAGGGCAGATGAGACGAAGGTGTTAGTCTCCTAGTCATATCTGAAATGTTTCAAGCCCAACAGAACGCCATTGCCCAGTTACAAAATCAACACGTGGCTCCGAATAGGGTCGAACAAGAGGCTACTCACTGTACCGAGCTAGTGCCTGAAAGATCAGGCGATAATACTTCGAAAACTAACCCTGCTATAATAAGAATGGTCGAGGAGCTTACTAAGAGGATAGAATCAGGAGAAAAGAAAATCGAGGCCAACGACAAGAAGGTGGAAACCTATACTCTCGAGTTGATCAGATTCCGGGGGCACCACTTATCCTAAAGGTAATGGACCCCAAAAAATTTGTGCAAAAACATTCCCTCCAGGTGCGGCTCCGAAGCCCATACCGAAGAAGTTCAGGATGCCCAATATACCAAAATACAACGGGACCTCGGACCCCAACGAGCACGTTACCTCTTATACGTGTGTTATCAAAGGAATGATTTGGAAGACGATAAAATCGAGTCAGTTTTGCTAAAGAAATTCGGGGAGACCCTGTTGAAGGGAGATACGATATGGTATCACAACTTACCACCAAACTCTATCGATTCGTTCACCATGTTGGCGGATTCATTTGTAAAGGCACACGCTGGAGCTATAAAAGTTTCAACGAGAAAATCTGACCTCTTTAAGGTGAAGCATAGGGATAACGAGATGCTACGAGAGTTTGTATCTCGATTCCAAAGGGAACGTATGGAGTTGCCACCGGTTACCGATGATTGGGCTGTTTAGGATTTCACCCAGGGATTAAACGAGCGAAGTTCGATCGCATCACACCAACTGAGGAAAAATTTGATAGAATACCCGGCTGTGACTTGGGAAACTGTTCACAACCGATATCAATCGAAGATTAGAGTCGAGGACGATCAACTGGGAGCCCCCTCAGGTTCAGTGCATCTTAACCGGTCAACAGGTAAAAATCAAAGGGATGTTGACAGAGAATCGAGGCCGAATAAAGATCGGTATCAGCCATATGTTCCAGATATAAGGAATAACTATACGAGACGTAATTCTACCTGGAACGATCAGAGGGGTGACCGAGGACAGAATTCTTGGGGACTCATGAGCAAAACTGGATTCGACAAATATGCAAATCCCACAGAAGCACCCCGATTATCACAGTACAATTTCAGTGTCAGTGCCTTGGGTATCGTATCGGCCAAGGAGGATCAAAGACACTAGGTGGCCCCGGCCTATACAAATTGATCCCTCTCAAAGGAATCCAAACCTGATGCGTAAGTACCATGGCACGTATGGCCACAGGACTGAAGAGGAAGTAGCTCGACTATTCAACGAAGGTCACCTCTCAGAATTCCTCAGTGATAGAGCCAAAAATAACTTAAGGGAAAGAGACGCTAACAGAAGAATGAGCAAGAAGAACCTCAGCATGTTATCCACATGATCGTCAGCGAGTTCGACGTCCCACAAGGACCTATATACAAACGCACCAAAGTATCGATCACAAGGGAGAAACGGACTCAAGACTATGTGCCCGAAGACACCCTCTCATTCAACAACGAAGAAGAAGAAGGTATATCACAGCCGCACAATGACTCCCTGGTAATCTCTATTTTGCTAAATAAAATTCAAGTTAAACATGTTCTCGTGGATCCAGGTAGCTCAGCAAACATAATCAGATCGAGGGTCGTAGAGCAGCTCGGCCTGCTAGACCAGATTGTACATGCATCACGAGTCCTAAACGACTTCAACATGGCTAGTGAAACAACAAAGGGAGAAATAATCTTGCCAGTAAACGTGGCCGGGACCATCCAAGGCACAAACATGTCATCGAAGGCAACATGAGGTACAATGCACTTCTCGGAAGGCCATGGATCCACAACATGAGAGCAGTACCGTCGACCCTTCACCAAATGATGAAGTTCCCAACAGCGGATGGCGTGAAAACGGTTTATGGGGAACAACATGTAGAAAAGGAGATGTTTGCAGTCGACGAGGTGACGCCGATACTAGAACCTTCGACTTCAGAAAAGTCGAGCACCAAGGACAAGCAAGCGGCCAAATAGCAATCACCGTCCCCAGCCTCGGCCGAATCAAATAAAAAATTAATCGAAGAAGATGAAGAGGATTTTCTCACTACTAGAACTTTCATCGTTCCCGAAGAATCAGATGTAACCAAATCGATGATCGAAGAGCTAAAATAGGTGATATTCATCGAGTATCTACCCGAACGTAAGGTATACCTGGGAACAGGGTTGACTCCCGAACTCAGGAAAAAACTCATCCAATTTCTTATTGATAATATGGATTGCTTTGCGTGGTCCCACTTAGACATGATAGGAATCCCACCCGAGATTACAACTCATCGGTTGAGCCTGGATCCCAAGTTTAAACCGATAAAGCAAAAGAGAAGGCATCAGTACGAGGTGAAGAACACCTTCATAAAGGAAGAGGTAACTAAACTTCTTAAAATAGGGTCCATTCGGGAAGTCAAATATCCCGAATGGTTAGCCAACGTAGTCGTAGTCCCCCAAAAGCGGAACAAACTTAGAATGTGTGTAGATTATAAGGACCTGAATAAAGCATGTTTGAAAGACTCTTTTCCTTTGCCTAACATCGATCGAATGATCGATGCTACGGCTAGACTCTTTTATTCGCTCTTAACTCTTTATAGTTCTTATTGTTCATATTATTATTGCTGCTCTTACTGTTCTTCGTACTTGATCTCGAGTCTAATCCAGATCGGGGTCGATAACTTGCAGTTACACGGGTTTGATCCATTTAAATCGTTTAATTCCTTTATTTATTTAGCTATTTATCAATTGACACTGAATTAGATCACATATCCTTATAACCACATTACATGTTTAATTGTTACTCGTATTTCGAGGTAAATAATTGTGATGACCAATTTTTTTCACAATTCTAACTCTCTATGTCTTCAATTATTTCACTATCTTCCCTAGTATAGTCAATTACAGTACAATACGCGATATATAATTGTGCGCACACAAAAATAAATATTTCTCAATGAGGTATATAAGTTCACATATAGTACACTCCAATAATTAATAAAATTTACATAGAAAACAGATGATCTTCATTTAATTTGCCCTTAAGTTGAAGGAACTTCTTAGGTGAGTAGAGTCTGAATAATTGAAAGGCAGAAAGTGAGGAGACCACAATCAATACAAGGACAGCAGCATAGCCACATAATAAAGCACCTCCAATTTGGATACAGAACTTTGTGAATCTATTGCACAATTTCATCCATTGCAAACTTCTCACTCCAGCCAATGCTATTGCTGCTGCTTCAACTGCTGCTGATTGTGCTGCAAATACTGTGTACACAGCTGCCTGGGTAAAATGTATAGACATACCAAATTAGGAAGAGTACTGATAAATTTTTTACAATGGACAATGGGTCGAGCCATGGAAGTAAACATTAGTGAATTGCATTAGGTTAGGCTGTCTACATCACACTCCTTAGGGTACGATCCTTTCCCGATCCTTACGTGAATGCAGGATACTTTCAGCAGTGGCGGAGCCAGAATTTTCGTTAAGGGTATCGAAATATATAAAAGTAAACATATCAGGAAATTAAGAGAGGTCAATACATAGTATATATACTTATAATTTATTTTTTTATCTAGCTACACAGTGTATTTTTCTCGCGAATGGATGTTAAAAAACACCCTTTCCTATAAGGTGGCTCCGCCACTGATGCTTTGTGCACCGATATACCTTTTGATTAGGTGGTTTAAGGATTAACAATATTGTAACCATCTATAGTATAGGGGGAAGCAATTTGGAAAAACCTACTATAAGAGGTTAAAATAATAGAGATTGTGTAAATATGTTATACACTCAAAGTATATAACTTAAGGCGTTGTTTGGATGCAGGATTGAAAAAAATCATCTTCGCATATAATCTTGCATAAGATAATATTATGTTTGGTTAGAGGGAGTAGAAAAATAATCCCATGCAATTAATTTATGTAGCGCTTGGTTTGTTGGAAGAAAAAAATATTTCCTAATGTATATGCAGTGTTTGGCTGGAAGTATCAAATAATACTAGCATTACACGGGAATTTTTTGTCTTTTAAATTAATTAACTAAACATAAATTGTTTCTCACCAAAAATATTTTTTTTTTAAAATACTTTTGAAAAAAACACTTCTTAAAATAAGATAATTTTAAATATTTGGCTAAACAGACTATTACGTTTCCACAAAGGGAAAGTGGATAATTTTTCAAGACAATAGGAAAAAAAAATTGGACAACCATTTTAGGACATATAACGTTTTCCAGCTCCTAGTAACTCATTTTCAATAATTTTTGTAACTTAAAGAATATTTCTTGTTTAGCATATAAGAAGTTGTGACTTTGTCTCTCTCTGTTAAATGTTTCGTTTAGTTAACTCTTTAATAATGATAAATTGAAATAAAAAAGTAATAAATGTTTCTTGTTGTTTAGAACATCAAAAACCCAAAACAGTCAAAGAAGAAGAAAGAAAAGAAGAAATTAGTTGCTCTAGGTTATAGCATTAAATAACATTAATATCTCAACTATTCTAGCTTTTAAAGCAACAACGTGGAACATGCTTATCAACGAACTAAATCACCTAACTAGTTCCAACTCTCATTTTCCTTTATGTTTTCAGTGATCTGTTGTTAACATTAAACAGAGGGTGTGCTATTCACTACTACGTTACTCGAACTCTTCAAAAATGTTATTGGGTACTTGTCGGATCCTTCAAACTAAATACATTTTTGGAGGATCCGAAAGGGTGAGACATCACTTTTGGAGAGTCCGAACAACATAGCTATTTAGTAGCATAAATTAACTTAAAAAAAAAAATTGACATTCTATTTTGTTTGAAATAAAGGAAAACTTTGGAGCAACAATAAAATTGTCTCCGTGTGACTTATATGTTTTTAGACAGTTACCTGGTCTAAGAAGAAAATCAGCCAATAATTCTTGTAAGACCTTTGTTTAATATCTCCTTTCGAACTAGTTGGAATGAGGAAACATCTTAACACTTGGAGTACACTATAACTGGCAACTGCAGCATCAATCCATACCAAAGCACTATATATAAAAAACAAAAAAATTGATTTTAGTTACAATATAATTAGCATATACTAGGTGTAGGAAAGAGAAAAAAGAAAACTAGAAAAAATGTAGTATAATGCCTCAGAATATAAACTACACCCTATTCAATCTATAAGACAAATTTTTATTTTTAGTTTATTTCAAAAAAAATGACATCATTAAATTTAGAAATAACACTTCTCATTTCACCCTTATAAAGAAGTTTGTTTCAAATATTATGGCCTTTTTAAGGTCATAACTTTTAAAACTTTGTACCCACATGTTATGGTATGTATAAGTCCGCGATATATTTTAAAAGTCTTCACTTCTTTCTAATACTCCGTGTCGATTCCAACTATATCCAATGGCCAAACCAAAAATTTCTCCAAATATGTTCAGAATTGAAAGAAGTAAAAATAAATTCTGACAAAAGATGTTCAATATATGATATATATCTAAATCAATATTTTACTTATTTATACAGTATATTTTTTTGTAATATTTCGACGAATGGTAATCAATTGACAATCCGTAACAAAAGGCCGGTGGCTTCACTCCTAACTATGTCACATAAATCGGAACAGATGGGGTAATATTACGTATTGATATCCATATTAATTTTGATGCACATATCAGATTGAGTTAATAAACAATATACTCTGTATATAAGATACATATGCTGCACATAACCTTTTGAAGAAAAAAATAGCGAGAGCAACAATATATTTGAGTAAATATTTTCCTTTAATATAAAAATAAGCAGCTCAATGCACAAAGCATATCTCACGTTCATATAAGTTCAGGAAAAGGGCCGTATCTAAAAGACATGCGTAATGTAGATAGGTTACCCTAATGCAAATATTAATGGTTGTGTTCACAATTCGAACCGGTGACCTATATACCACATAAAAACAATTTCTTCGGTAACATAAATGTAACATTAATTTTTTAAAAGATGTAAAAAATTTCAAGTAACAAAAGAAAAATAGAAACTCACAACAAGGCATTCAGATCTTTGAAGCTGGCTTTTCTTTCTACTGTATCAAAGAGGAGTTTAGTTTGAGAATCAAATCCCACCAAACAAGCAGTCAAAACCAAGAATACAATAGCAAATAGCCTCAAGAAACCCTCTTTTCTTACAATATCCATATTATGATCCTTTTCACTGTTGTTCTGTAGCTGTCTTCCTCTGCTAACTCGTCTTTGGTTCTCACAGTTGTGATTTAATTGAATAAAAAAAATAATGGCAAAGGCAACGTGCATTTTATAAAACTTATTTTGCATCTTCCTGTAATTTTCAATATCATTAATGTTCTGATTTTGTTAGTTGTGGCTGTAGGTGGGGAGGGAGAAGAAAAGCTCAGGTTTGTAAATGGTACACGTGAAGATGGGACCTTATGTGATAATGCATTTTCAAAGGGTTCATGCATTATTCCTAAACGAGAGGATATTATACAGTTAAACTTCTAAGTCTCGTTCGTTTCGATATTTTTTAGCTACCTTAATAAGGTGCTGTGATAAAGGACATATATTATAACATAACATAAAAATCAATTCTGAAAATATTTAACTTTTATAGTGAATGGTTAGTGTTATATAAGGATGCTGTTATAGAGAGGTGGTCTGACCGTATATCATAGAGAATATGGAGAACTACCACAATTTAATTATATCTTGTATATTGTGGGTACTCACGACAATTTTTTTTTAATTAAGGAGAATTTTTTAAGCAATGATAAAGTTATTCGTGCTACCTATAATAACGGGTTCGAGTCCAGAGACGAACCTACGTTGCGATCCTATAAGTTACGAGTCCGAGCGCAGTGTCGGACCTACATTGCAGAATAGGCCACAAATTCGAGAATCGAGCCGTGAAAACAGTCATTAATACTTGTATTAAGATAAACTATCTGCATAATAGCCTTTGGTGTGTAGTTTTCCCCCGAGCTTTGCGTGAATATGAAATGCCTTGTGCACTGCTCATGATAATTTTTCATTCTTTTAAATATATTCGAATGAGTATTAAATTGTAGAAATAATCTTGTTCATTTTATTTGTACAGTCAAACTTCTCTATAACAACCTCGTTTGTTCCAAATATTTTAAAATGTTATAGTGAAGTGCTGTTATAGAGAACATACATTATAACATAATATAAAAATTCATTTCGAAAAAACTTGACTTTTATAAAAAAATATTATTATATAAAAATATTATTACAGAGAGGTCTGACTGTAATCAGAATTTATATGATTTCATGCCACAACTTTTAGGGATTGCAATTTGTTTTTGGGCCGAAAGAAGTCTATAGAGTCCTTGGCTAAACGCTATTGTATAGGACGACTGTACGAAACGGCGTCCTAGGCTAGACTCTTGCCCTTTATCGATTAATAAATTAAATTTCATTAAAGAAAATTTGAAAAATAAAACTGAAGTAGCATATCAAATTACTCACTGAATTCGAGAGAGGAAACAAATATCCTCTTTACTTTTTTTTTTTTGATTTAAAAGATTACTAATTATAAATTAACCACTGTTTACAGGGAGGAGATGGCCATTGGCATCCTTACAAAAAAGTTATGTGGACGTAAACCTATACTATTACTGCTAGACACTTGATTAGTAGTATCACTTAACAAAGTTACATAAAAAATACAAAGGTTACTGCTACTGCTTAGATTACTGGATGAGGGCCTATCAGACGCCTGGCAAAAAGAGTGCATGTGGGATTGCACTTCCAAAAATTTGCACGTCCCTTGCATGGGGATGTTGAGTTGTTGATCCTGGTGGAGCTGCTGGACGAGAAAAGGTGGAGGGTGACTCGAAAAAGTGATGTTGCTCCCTGATAGTGCCATACCAAAGCGTGCTAGGCCATTTGCTACCGCGTTATGCTCCCTGTAAACATGGCTGACTGTTGGACTATTCATTTGCCGAATCAGGAATCTGCAGTCATTTAATAAAGAGGAGTGAGGTTTTGTATGCGTGTTTAATAAATGTATTACCTGTAGAGCATCCATCTGAATATGTAATGGCGTTAGCTGATGCTGTAATGCTATTTGTATGCCACGAAACAGTGCCATGAATTCTATTTCTACTACTGTAGTGGATGGATAGTGGCCCGCATAACCCATTACCCATTCTCCCTTGTGGTTTCTAATTACTCCCCCAAAGCCTGCTGTTAGGTTTTGTAAATTAAGAGCCCCATCAGTGTTCAAATAAAAAGTTCCCCGTGCAGGGGGAGTTGCTTTTGTGTATCTATACTTGTGGTTCAGTTTGTTGGGGGCTGGATTTGTTAAATAAAGGTGTTCAGTTGTCAGCTGCATTATTGTGTTTGTAGAAGGCTTTGTGGAAGTATTTTCAAAGCTGTTTTTATTGCGTACATTCCAGAGATTCCATAAGATAAACGGAATTAAATAGGGCAAGGGAATTCCTTTGTGGTAGGAGCAGCCTTGGTAACGAAGGAGCTGTTTAAGCCAAATGTGGTTGCTAGTGCCATGAAGGGGTAGGGGATGAATAATGTGTGTTAACCTAAGGTCATCCCAAATGGTTTGTGCATGCACACAATAGAAGAGTATATGAGGGATTGTTTCTTGCCCTAGGTTGCATATTGTGCACGTGTTTGAAGTGGTAATGCTCAGTGAATAAAGGTAGACTTTTGTGGGTAGCCTATTATGGCTTATTATCCATAAGAAGTATTTGATTTGGGAAGAGTTTTTAGTTTCCAGAGCCAGCCTTGATTGGGGATTGGATGGGGTGGTTTAGTAATTGCAGCATAGTAAGAACTAACAGATAATTCGCCCGTTGGTGTTAAACCCCAGATTATATAGGGTTGTACCATACATGGGAACATGGGAATTATTAATTAAATTCTGAATTGAAGAAGGTAGTTAGATTGAGAATTTAGTAGTTGGGTTGCTATTGAATTGTAGCGCCTGGGCTACTGTTAATTGGAGCTTATTTTTTTGTAGGGGACCCTCAACAGTACTGCGTACAGTGAGGTTTGGTGCAAGCCAATTGTCTTTCCAGAATTTTACATGAGTACCTTTTATTACTTGCCATTGAAGGCCATTTTGGCATGTTTTCCACCCATGCATTATATGCCTCCATAAAGTAGAGGTACATTTTGTGGGTGAGCGATTACTGGTTATGTACTTATTAAGTAATAAGGAGGCCCAAGGGGTGTGAGTATTATGAGAAAGCCTCCATGCTGTGCTAGCTAATAGTGCATCATTTTTAGGACGAAGTCGTTGGATCCCTAGTCCTCCTTGGTCCTTGATTTTAGTAATAGTTTGCCAATTTATTAGATGAAGCCTCCGTTTTTGGGAAGTTGTCCCCCATAAATTGTTTTTGAAAAGTTTCTAATCGCTTGATTATATAGGTAGGGAGAGACAATATTTGCATCATGTGGTTGGGGATAGTATTTAAGGTTGCTTGTATTAGTGTAGCCCGGCCGACTATCGTTAGGTGATTGATTTTCCAACCCGCTAATTTAGTTTTAAAGTTGTCAATTAGGAATTGGTAATCGCGTTTAGTAGGTTTACCAGTGAAAAGAGGGAATCCTAAATATTTGCCAAAGATATTACCTTCATGCATGTTAAAGGAGGATAAAATGTAATCTTTGTTAGGATTGCTACAGTGTTTCGGGAAGAAGATTTTAGATTTGTCAAAATTGATTTTTTGCCCGGATTGGGCTGTGAAATTATTCAATAGGTCAATAATTGTATGGACACTGTTAGTTGTGATTTTTGAAGCCAGAATAATGTCGTCGGCAAAGAATAGGTGTGAAATTTGTGGTCCCTTTGCGTTTGATGATAAAGGCTTCCAAAGATTATAATCAACTGCGTTATTGATTTGTCTAGATAACATTTTCATACAGATAATAAAAATGTACGGAGATAAGGGGTCGCCTTGCCGGATGCCAGTAGTTGGTGAAAAGAATTTTGTAGGTGAGCCATTAAAGAGGATAGAAGTAGTGGTAGTGGTGATACATGGCATGATAATTTTTATTAAATTAGGTGGGAAATTAGTGATTGTTTGATAAAGCTCCATCTAACTTATCAAAGGCTTTTTCAAGATCAAGTTTAAGGAGCATGCTAAGGCATTTTGTTTTGAAAGTTTTAAAAGAGTATAATAGTTCTTGAACGATGATTGCATTGTCTGTTGCTCTACGCTCTTTTTGGAAATCAGATTGGGTTGAGTTGATTATTTTTTTATAGGAAGGGTTTGATTCTGTTGACTATGATCTTAGAAATAATTTTGTAAAGGGTGTTACATAAGCTAATTGGCCTGAAGTGGGAGATGGTTGTAGGTGTCTTTATTTTTGGAATCAGGCAAATATATGTTTTGTTTAATTCAATGGAAATATGGCCCTGGTCGAAAACTTGATTACAAAGGGTGATTAGGGAAGTTTTCAATTGTGGCCAAAATTTCTGATAAAATAGAGGATGAAGCCCATCGGGGTCTGGAGATTTGAGAGGTTGGAAAGATGTGACTGCTTCAAATATTTCTTTCTCAGTTAGTGTGTTTGAAATTGAGTTTGCTTCCTCATGCGATAGAGCATTGTGAGGTGCAATAGTACATTAATTTGTAGAGTTGGTATGTGAAGTTGTGTATAGATTATGGTAAAAATTAAGAACTGGGTCTTGCAGTTGTTTAATGTCAGAGATCCAATTACCTGCTGTATCTTTTAATGCGAGGATTCTATTACGACACCTTCTTTTAATAGTTGATAAATGGAAAAAGCGCGTGTTGGCATCCCCTTGGTTTAGCCAATTTACACGCGATTTTAGTTTCCAGAAATCCTCTTCTAATATTAAGAGGTGGTTGTATTGAGATAAGAGGTCATGTTCTAGAGACCGTACAAAGTTACTTGTTGGATAGTGGGGTGATTTTTGAATACCTTCTAATCGTGCTTGTAAATTATCTTTTTTGTGGAAAATATTTCCAAAAGATTGAGTATTCTAATTTTTTACTAGCTCTGTAAAATCCTCTATAACCTTTAAAAGAGGGGGGGGGGGGGGCCATTTTCCNGGTGTGAGAGCCACATTGTTTCAAGTCTAACTAGGTCATTTCTTTTGTGAAGTTTTGTGTTAAGGTTTAGCAAAAGAGGACAATGGTCGGAATGGGTTCTAGGTAAGCGATTTACGTGTGCTTCCGGATATAAATTCAACCAATCATAATTGGCTATTATTCTATCTAATCTTTCAAGAATTAGTGCCCCATTTTTTCTTTCATTTTTCCAAGTGTATTTGCTACCCTTAAAGCCTAAGTATATTAAATTACAATAATTAAAACAGTGTAGTAATAGGTCAGCTCTACTATTATTTGGTGGACATCCCCCAAATTTTTCATTAGAGTATAAAGTTTCGTTAAAGTCTCCTCCGACTAGCCAAGGACCCTGATAAGTGTCCGCTATGTGCATGAGATTTTGCCATAAATTTTTTATATATGATAAATTATTGCTAGCATAAATTTCTGTGAATAAAAAAAGGTTTGCCATGGGGACGTACCTATACCATGCAATAGACTTCCTGATTAGTAACTACAAGTTCAGTAACATGCACGACATTTTCATTCCAAAATACTCCAATTCCTCCTGATTGGCCTTCATCTGGGGCTTGTGAGAAATGGGAGAAGTCGAAATCTGCTTTGATGTGCTTGTGATCCCCTGTGTGGGTTTCCAAAAGTACTACTAGTGGGGGCTGATAGTAATTAAGCATTGATCTAAAATTCCTACGAAAGTCAGGTGAATGTGCACCCCTACAATTTCAAATTACAAAATTCATTGATTTATTGTGTGAGGGTGGATGTGGAGGGGCAATGTGCTGGTCCTCCGGCACTAGAGCCAGTGGACTTACCTCCCGTGGAAGTTGACGTAGTGTTGGCGTGATCACTACTGCGAACTTTCCTGCCTCTGGATTGACAGGGGGCCTCAACTTGATTAGGCATTTGGTTACCTCTAGTGGACAATTGAGCACCATTTTTTGCATATTACTCTTTAAGTACGGAGATGTGTCATGCTCCCAGCCATACCAGCTCTGTGCGTGTTTCCCTTATTTCCACCATTAGTGCTGCCATTTCCTGCTGAGTTAGTAGCTCTTGATCCCCTGGACTTGGTGGTTGTGGACTCATTGAGGAGGATGGGGAGAGAGTGTGTGGTATGTGAATGTGTTCGTGTATCCAAGGGATCGGTGATTGAGTGGAGGGATAGAAAGGTAGGGTTGCATAATATAGGGCCGGGGAGGGAGACTGGTATTGAAGATAAGGATCCCACCATGAGTTGGTGGTCTGCATGGGGGAGGTTGTCCAGTTGTACTGGCCATAGAATTGCACTGCTGTTGTCATCCCCTCTATGATTATTTGAGCGAGATCTTGGGGATTTTGGAGACGTATTATGACCTCATGGTTGTTGACTATCATGGAGAACGTCAGGACATGGTTTTGAAGCCCCATTTCCAGCTATGATTTAGGAGGTTGGTAAGGATTTGGGTCATGTGAGGTTTAGATCACAGGGTATGTTGGTGGTGGAGGTGTGTGTGTGTTGTTTGACATGGTTTGAGGGTGGAGAGAATGGAGGTTGAGAGGTCGATATAGGATGAGAGTTGGCCTGCGAGGTTGGGTCCTCAGATGGAAGGGAGGATTTTGATGTCGTTGCATGGCTTGTTGAGGTTGATATATTATGAGTAATTGGATGGAGAAGTGGGAGTGTTAATGATTGAGAAGTGTTTATATGAGTTTGATCATTGGGTGAGGGAGGCGGTTGAGTGTTGTGTGGAGTTGAGTTGGCATGTGGGTTGGGCTGGGCTGGGCTGGGCTGGGCAGGTGGGCTGGAGTGGGGTGGGGGGTTTTGCATGGGGCTGGATTGGGCAGTAGGATTCGTTGGTGTGATGGGCTGTGAAGGAGTGGGAGAATTATCATGATGGGTAATAGGGATGCCTTGTTGGCTAAGGATAGGTTTGGTGATTTGCATGCAAGGTTTTGTGTGATTGGATGAGAGGGGAGGTGAAGGTGACGTGGCAGGAGGGGAAAGTTCCTAAGTGGAAAGGGGGTTACTGTTTAGCCTAGGTGTTAGTGAAGTAAGGTTATGATTAGTGTGGGAAGTGGGTTGTGGGTCGGGTAAATCTGTAGGGTTTTGTGGTGACCTGTGGCATGTTGGTTAGGAAGTGTAGATGGGGGTGTGGCAACAACTATATCATTAGAGCAATTTAATAATTTATAATGATTTTTAATAGTTAAAATGTGATTAGGAGTAAGTGTTTTTGAAATCTTGTCGCGTAGGCGTGTAGTAACTGCAGTAGGAAAGTTTGAGTGCGTACCTGTGTTGGAGTTGTCTTCCAGTGCTGTTTGAGAATGTGTAAAATCCATTTGAGTAGCTGATGAAGTTGAGATATGGCCAGCTTGCTTGTTGAGCACTTGGTCTGTTGATCTCCTATGAGGTTTTGTTTGCCTCTTTGGAAACTCAACTGTCTTCCATTCCTCCTTAGGTGGCCTGTCCTTTGTAGTTGGTTGATTAGGAAGGGAATTATGGGTTGATGATGATGGTGTAGTGTGGAGACTGTTCTGGAGAGGGCATTGTGAGGAGATATGATCTATCCGCAACAAACACATAGCATGTTTAGACCTTCGTAGAGTATTTGTTGTCGGTGATGGCTAATAAATATATGAGATTTTAAGGGTATTTCAAGGGGTACTTCAATGCAAATTCTAGCATAACGACCCCTTAATGTATAGGATGTACATGTATCGATTTTGAGCAATTTGCCTACTTTATTACCTACTTGCTGAAGGATGTGTGTGTCGTAGAATTCTGTAGGTAATTCCGGTAAGCGTGACCATATGGCTGTGTCGTAAGCTTTGCCTTTGAAGCTAGGAACCTTGGTTCCCACCGCCTAACAGAGATAAAATGTCCTAGTATAAACCACGACCCTTCATGAAAAGCCTTGGTCGTGTTTTCTTGCCTTTGGAACTTAATAAGAAAGAACTCATTGCCCAAGTCAATAAGATTTATGGGTTCACTGGGCTTCCACATATGTTGTAGCTTCTGCTTTAGGGTGAGGTGATTCACTTTCCTCCCAAATTTTTTAATAAATATGGAGTGTTTCCATGGAGAGTAAAGTTTCTCTTTTACTTCTGTAGATAGTGGGATGAAATTTTCAGTAGTATTTGTTGGGATATCTTCTTCTTGTGTCATGTCTATGTGGGTAGGGTTCGTTTGGATTATAGGCAAAGTGGTGCCATTATTTTGTAGAAGAGTTTGAAGGAACGAATGAGCAGGCAGTTGTTGGATTGGTTCATCTATGTTCATAGGTTTCGAATGAAAGTCAGTGGGGCAGGGGTTGGGATTGGACGATCTTCTCTCTCTTCCTAGCTATACAAATATTCTCTTTACATAAACATATACTAGTACATTTTTATTTTATGTGTGTCGTTTTGTGAATGAACTTTAAAAATAAAATTTATTTTTAAAATTCGTGGTCTAAAACAATCCATAGATATTTTTTTTATTGCATGACTATAAATCATCTCAATAAGGGTGTGTTTGGTATGAAGGAAAATAATTTCCATGAAAATATTTTTATAGAAAATGAGTAATTTTATCACAATTTTCCCTTGTTTGGTTGGTGAGTGAAAAGATTTCCGAAAAATATTTTCTAGTGTTTGGTTAGAGATCAGTAGAAAATATTTTTTTAGGAAAATATTTTTTATGCTACTCTCCTCACCTCCCCACCCTCCCCTTTCCCCCAAGTCCCTATGTTTTCTTGCCCCCCTCCCCCCAAATAGGCGACGTTTTCAGGACTCTATTTTCTTCAAGAATTTAATTATTCTTCTAAAAATTCACACAAACCAAAAGGAACTAATGTGCCGCTTTACTTTTTTACGCAAAAATAACGTTGAAATTTGTGCACCATAACTAAAAAGAAAATACTCTTTTTTGGGTTGAAAAAAAAAGTACTTTTTCTATAAAATGAAAATAAAGTATTCATTTTATTGAAATAAAATAAAATACTTTTTCTACATCATGAAAAGAAAATACTCATTTTGTTGAAATGAAAAAAATACTTTTTTTTACATCATGAAAATAAAATACTTTTTTTGTTGAAACGAAAGAAAATACTTTTTCTAGATCATGAAAAGAAAATATTTATTTTGTTGAAATGAATTTTTTTTTATCTATAACATGAAAAAAAGTACTGTAAATAATATTTTTATTTTTATTTAGGGTGGGGAAGAGGGGTGGGTAGATGGGGGTGGGGCGGGGTTTGGAGTTGGAGTGGGGNTGGAGGAAAATATTTTCCAAAATATTTAAGCCAATCAAACATTGGAAAATTAGACCAAACACAGCCTAAGAGTAAAATGAGAAGTTTAAATTTTTTAAATATAAAAATATTTTATTTTTTATGGGACGAAGTACTAAAAGAAAGTAGTTACAAAAGTTGAGACATAAGAAGTAAAATATAAAAAATGTTAATAAATGAGAGCAAAATAGAACAATATAGTAATAGAGGCAAGATGTATATGAGGAGAATGTAGAGGTTATCTTATTCAAATGTCTTTCTTGTGTCTTCTTTCATGGGCAAATAATGTCCTATTTATACTATACGAGATACATCCAAAACTCACTAGATACATTCTTGGAATTAATAGGTGCATCTATCAAAGTAGTACATTGTATAGAATGTATGGATGGATTAAATGAACATCCATATACATTTACTTTATTTGTAACACTTCCCCTTGGATGTTAATTGAAAGATAATGTGCCTCGTTAAAACCTTACTAGAAAAAACCCAGTGGAAAAAATTCTAGTGAAGGAAAAAGAGTACACACATCTTGTAATACGCATTGAGTGCTGCCTCATTAAAAACCTTATCAGGAAAACCCACTTGGTACAAAACCTTGGTTAAGGGAAAAAGAGTACAACGCACATTATACTCCACTTGGTGAAAACTTTATTTGATATGTCGGAGACGATGCATTCCAATCTTATGTCTGAGCTTCTCAAATGTTGATGTTGGCAATGCCTTAGTGAATAGATCTGCTAGATTGTCACTTGAACGGATTTGTTGAACATCTATCTCACCATTTTGCTGATCGTGTGTGAAAAAGAACTTTGGTGAAACGTGCTTTGTTCTGTCCCCTTTGATATATCCTCATTTAAGTTAAGTTATGCAAGCAACATTATCTTCATACAATATCGTTGGAATCTTCATTTTTAAAGAAAGACCACATAGTTGTTGAATGTGTTGAGTCACTGATCTCAGCCATACACATCGACTAGCCTCATGAATAACTATTATCTCTGTATAATTGGAAGATGTAGCAGCTAAAGTTTATTTTGTTGAACGCCATGAAATAGTTGTACCCCCACAAGTAAATAGATAGCCTGTTTGAGATCGGGCTTTGTGTGGGTCAGACAAGTAACCTGCATCTGCATAACTAATCAACTGTGAATCAGATTCATAAGAATAAAATAATCTCATATCAATAGCCCCTCGGAGGTATCTAAAAATATACTTAACACCATTCTAGTGTCTTGTTGTTGGAAAGGAATTAAATCTTGCTAATAAACTTACTGCAAAAGTTATATCTAGTCGAGTATTATTTGCAAGATGCATTAGTGCCCCAATAGCACTAAGATATAGAGTTTCATCACCAAGAAGCTCTCCATCATTTTCATGAGGTCAAAATGGATCTTTATTTATATCAAATGATCTCACAACCATCGGGGTACTCAATGGATGTGATTTATCCATATAAAAATGCTTTAGGATATTTTGGTATAAGTTGATTGATGGACAAACATTCCATCTTTCATATGCTCAATTTGTAGACCAAGACAAAAATTTATCTTTCCAAGATCTTTCATTTCAAATTCTTTCTTCAAACAGTCTACTGTTTTTGGAAGTTTCCCAGGAGTTCCTATGATATTTAGATCATCAACATACACAACGATTATAACAAATTCAGATCCAAACCTTCTTATAAATACACAAGGATAAATTAGATCATTCTTATACCCTTCTTTCAGCAAATACTCACTCAAGCGATTATACCACATTCGCCCTAATTGTTTCAATCCATATAAGGATTTTTGAAGCTTTATTGAACAAGTTTTCCGAAAACTTTTATTAGTTTCAAGAACTTTAATCCCTTCGGGAATTTTCATATAAATTTCATTGTCTAATGTGCCATACAAGTAGGCTGTGACAACATCCATCAGACGTTGTGACGACCCGACCGGTCGTTCTGAGAATTTAAGCTCCGTTCGGTGGTATAAGGTCATAAGCAGCCTCACTTAGTGTATATCGACCTGTGTGCATGGTTAGATTCAGTTACCAGTTAATCTGGAGTCGGCTTGGGAGAGAATTTTCAAATTTTGAAGCTTAAGTGAAGAAAGTTGACCGAAGGTTTGACGTTTGTGTAAGCAACCTCGGAATGAGATTTGGTTAATGTCAACAACATCATATGATGATTTTGGACTTAGGCGCGTGTCCGGAATTAGATTTGGAGGTCCGTAGAGTGATTTGAGGTAATTTGGCGAAAGTTAGAATTTCGACGATTTCGGCCGATAGGTGAAATTTTGATATCGGGGTCGGAATAAAATTCCGGAAGTTGGAATAGGTTCGTAGCATCATTTGTGACGTGTGCTCAAAATTTTAGGTCATTCGGATGTGGTTTGGGTTGGTTTTGGCATCGTTGGCGTATTTTTTTGAAGTTTAGAAATTGTAGGATTGAACCCGAGATTTATTCGGTGTTTTAATGTTATTTTGGGTGTTTCAAAAGTTTGACTAAGTTCATGCATTGGTATGTGATCTATTGGAGTAATTGGTCGAGGTCCCGAGGGGCTCGGGATGGTTTAGGACGGTTATCAGAAGGCTTGAAGTTTGGGGGACCGCAGGTGCGAGCTTCGCATGTGCGGTAAAGAGCATGCAGGTGCGAGGACAAGCGGACTGGGCAGCCTCCGCAGGTGCGGAACTTTGGGGCGCAGGTGAGGCCCCTGCTGGGGCGATTCTTTGGCGCAGGTGCAGGTAGGAGCGCAGGTGCAGTTAAGTGGCCGCAGGTGCGGATGTCCTGGGCAGATTCATATAAACGAGGGTTAGCCATTTTCTTCACATTTTGAGCTTTGGACTTCGGATTTGGGAGTGATTTTGAGTTTTTTCAAGCAAATCTAATGGGTAAGTGTTCTTCCACTATAATTAATTATATTTCATGAATTAGTTCTTATTTTTATCATTTAATTTGTGTTTTGGGTTGAGGGAATGTGGGTTTTGAAAGAAAACTTCTAAAATAAAAAAAAATCATGATTTGAAAGACCAAACGTTATCGGAATTGAATAAATTTAGTATGGGTGAACTCGTATCAGAATGGGTAATCGGAATTTGTAAAATTTATCGGGTTCCGAGGTACGGGCCCAGGGATCGGCTTTTGGGTCGATTTTTATAATACTGTAAAGAGTGAGACTTTATTATTCGGAATAGTTCCTTATACGCTGTATGTGTATTTTGAAGTTGTTTTAGTTGATTGTGAGCCGTCCGGAGGTCTTTCCGCCCGAGAAGTCTATTTTTGAGTACCGGGTTGTCGTTTTTGAGGTAAGTATCTTGCCTAACCTTATGTGGGGGAACTACCCCTTAGGATTGAGTCTTCCATGTTGATTGTAGTTCGAGTATGCGAGGTGACGAGTGTGTACTCAGACTTATTTGCAATTAGATTGGCCTTTTAGGATTCGTAGGATCTTATATTACTTGTGTATGATTTATAATTGTTACATTTGAATCCTTAGTTGTAATTTTATCCCTTCCTGTTTAAATTAGAATTATCTGTTTTTTGATTCCTTCGTTGGCTATTTGACCTTACTTGACTTAACTGAATATTCTACTTCTCTTATCATCATGCTATATTTTCTTCCTAGCTTTCCTAATAGACTATAATTAGTGTCATCTAGCCTTATAGTTGACTAATCGTAGTTGAAACATCTATTCGTTGGAGTGAAGCATGCCCATGAGTCTTACATTGTGATTTATATGACTATTTCCTTAAGTGCCACTTAGGTCTAATTGTTAAACATTTATGTTATTGGTATTTGCTTGATGTTGCCTATTACTGGGCCTTTGTTTAAGCTGAGCGTTATTCCGTGAAGTTAACTGTTTAGGTGAGATTGGTTATAGTTGTTTCCCTTGCCGGGATGTTATGGTTTTTGTATTGTTTATGTTGTTAATGATATGGTTTGTATTGTTGAATCCCTTTCCGTGATGTGATGGTTTCTATTACTGTTTATGCTGTTAATGATATGGTTTGTATTGTTGACTCCCTTGCTGGGATGTGATGGTTTCTATTACTGTTTATGATGTTAATAATATTGTTTGTATTATTGACTCCCTTGCCGGGATGTGGTGATTTATGGGTCATATTGTTGGTTTTTCCTTGCCAAACTGTTGTTGAAGAGTGTTAATCACGAAGGGCGATGCCGTGTATTGTGAGGATGAGAGTGTAAAAGCACGAAGGGTGATTCCGTGCCATGTTATGATATTAAAGCACGAAGGATAATGCCGTGCCATGTTATGATATTAAAGCACGAAGGATAATGCCGTGCCATGTTATGAGAGTAAAACACGAAGTGTGATGACGTGCACTTGTTTTGGTGAGGATGAAAGTAAAAGTAAGAAGGGTGATGTCGTGCACTTGTCTTTGCATTCTCATCTGTTGTTCTAAATTTGGATATTCCTACTGATCTATTATTGCATTTATTGGCAAGATTTGATATTCCTCCTGTACTGCCTGGAAATTTCTGAGTTACGGACTGAGTTCCGGTGGATAGATCTTGAGGAGATTTTGATCAAGGGATTTTATTGAAAAGCATCATTGAAAAAGAAATGGTTTGAAATGATTATATTTGAATGACTTATACATCGAAGGTATATTTGAAAAGCACTAGTCTTGCCTAGAATGATATTTGGAAGTCATTTATTGGGAAAGCATCTTTGATAAGTTTCGTATTTGAAATAAACTATGTTTTACGTAATTCTCTCTATTAAATATACTTATATCTACTTTTGGAGAAAATATGTTTTCAAAGGAAACTCTTCCATACAAAAATGATTTTATTTGCAAAAGTTTTTCATATGAATTGTTGTTTAAAGATTTCCACCAGTTTATGGATTTTAGTGGATAAGGCCCAATGCGAACAAACCGATGTAGAGTTGAGTTATTGCTGTTCTCTATTGTATTGTGTTCCCTTTCGGTTTGGTTTGTTTTGTTGTCCATCTTTCTGGGTATTTTTGTGCTGTTTCGTGATTGTTTTCTGTAATTGCCTTCCGCTTTATATTGTCATTGTTGTATATTATTCCGTGAAGTCTTAGATAGATGTAATGTTCGGTCATTTCTAATTCATGTTATTTATCTTGTAGACCAGTGGTGTCTTGACTAGTCCTCGTCACTACTCCAGCGAGGTTAGTCTTGATACTTACTGGGCACCGCTGTGATGTGCTCATACTACACTTCTGTACATTTTTGTGTGCAGATCCAGGTTCATATTGTAGTAGTTGTGTGGATGATTGCCGAGGAGATTCAAGGTAACCTGCTGCTGCGTTCGCATGCGTCAGAGTCACCTTCTTTGTATTTATTATTCATACACTGTTATATCTAATTCCAAAACAGTTGTACTTAGAAGTTGTAGAAGATTCGTAGAGCTTATGACTTGTACTACCGGTTTTGGGGAAGTTTGTTCATTCTGTTGAGATTCTATATCAAGATTGCTAGTTTTCCTTTATTTATTGTTGATATTTAGTAACTGCTAGGCTTACCTAGTCCCTAAGACTAGGTTCCATCACGATACCCAATGGAGGGAAATTGGATCGTGACATACGTATATCAATTTTTTCATGGACTGCCAGATTTATAAGATACCTGAAAGTGATTGCATCCACCACATGAGAATATGTCTCTATATAATCAATGACAGGTCTTTGTGAAAATCCTTGTGCCACAAGTCGTGACTTATATCTAATGAATTTATCTTTATCATTTCATTTTCGCACAAAACCCATTTGTATCCCACTAGCTTGATTCCTTCAGGTGTTCGGACTATATGTTCGAATACTTTACGTTTTTCAAGTGAAGTTAATTCTGCCTAGATAACATCTTTCCATTTTGGCCAATCATTTCTCCGTCTACATTCATCGACAGATCTTGGTTCAAGATCCTCATCTTGTTGCATTATTTCAACAGCAACATTATAAGCAAAAACATTATCGATAATAATTTTATTTCGGTTCCACCTTTTTTCCGTAGAAACATAACTTATTGAGATCTCTTCATTCTTATTATATTCAGGTATCTGCACCTCTTCTAAGGTCTTATCATTTGTTATGTCACATGTCTCTTTTTGAGCAATTGCCTCCATATTATGATCTCCTAGATCATTTGCTCCTTTTTGCTTTCGAGGATTTTTATCTTTGGAACCAATTGGTCTACCACGTTTCAAGCGTGACTTAGACTCATTTGTATTTATGGATTGTCCAACCGGGACATCAATTCAAATAGGGGTATTAGCAGCTGGAATATGTGATTTAGTCACTCTTGGTAGGTTAGTGAATGCATCTGGCAGTTGATTTGCAATATTTTACAAATAAATTATCTTTTGAACCTCGTGTTCACATTGATTTATTCGAGGATCTAAATGAGATAGTGATAATGCATTCCAATTTATCTCTTTTTGCAACTGCTTATTTTATCCCCCTATTAGGTATATCGATTCATCAAAATGACAATCAAAAAATCTTGCTGTAAATAAATCTCCAGTCGTAGGTTCCAAATATTTTATAATAGAAGGAGATTCATACCCAATATATATCCCCAACATTATTTGGGGTCCCATCTTTGTGCGTTGTGGTGGAGCAATTGGAACATATACTGCTCATCCAAATATTCTAAGATGGGAAATATTTGGCTCCTAACCAAAAGTCAATTGTATTGAGGATTCTTTATGGTAACTTGTGAGTTTGATTCGCACAAGAGCTGCTACATGAAAAATAGCATGGCCCCATGCCGAAATGGAAAGTTTTGTTCTTATAAGCATTGGTCTAGCAATTAATTGGAGGCGTTTGATCAATGATTCTGCTAGACCGTTTTCAGTATGAACATGAGCAACATGATGCTCAATTTTTATCCCAGTTGATATGCAATAATTATTAAAGGCCTGAGACGTAAATTCACCAGCATTATCAAGACGAAGTGTCTTAATTGCATAATTTGAAAACTGTGCTCTTAATCTTATTAATTGAGCTAGTAACCTCGCAAAGGCCAAATTGCGGGTTGATAACAAGCACACATGTGACCATCTTGTAGATGCATCTATTAAAACCATATAATATCTGAATGGTCCACATGGAGGGTGTATGAGCCCACATATATCACCATGTATACGTTTCAAAAATGCAGGAGATTTAACTCCAACTTTAATTACTGATAGTCTAATAATCAGTTTTCCTTGAGAACATGCAACACAAGAGAATTCTTTAGTTTGAAGAATCTTCTGGTTCTTCAATGAATGACCATGTGAATTCTCAATTATTCTGAGCATCATATTATAACCGGGATGACCCAACCGGTCATGCCAAATTATAAAATTATTAGTAAACTTCTTGTTTACTATGTCATGTGATTCAACTACACAAATATTAGTGTATTATAATCTGGAGAAAAATGCGGGAAGCTTTTCAAGCACATACTTCTTTTCCGCTTTTATTGTAGTAATATAAAGGT
>ML323875.1:0-12420 GCA_005239505.1 Nicotiana paniculata
TAATGCTAAAGGAACTAACTTTATTGAAAAATATAACTTTTCCTAAGTTTTCTATAAAAAAAAGTGAAAACCCGACCCCGGGTCCGCTTGGTCTAAACTCGGGGTTCAGACCAAATTACGTTTACCCATTCACCCACGAACCCAAATATGCTATTAGTTTTGAAATCCGACCTTAATTTGATATAAATATTCATTTTTTTACAAAACTCCCTAATTCTACCCAAATCCTAGATTTTTACCATGAAAATTCTTTGTTTTTGCTTTAAAAGTGATGCAAAATAGTAAGGAATTGNACTTTAAAAGTGATGCAAAATAGAAAGGATTGAAAGAACAATGTTTGGAATTGATTACCTATGAATTGGGGATGAAGATTGTTGAAGAAAACTCGTTTTTAGGGCTGGAACCTCGAAAATTTAGGGAAGAAAGGGTTCTTCCTGGTTTTTAAAAGGTATTTATAATAGCTGGGCTGGGCAACTGTGCGATCGCACAGGGTAAGGGAGATGGGGCACTGCGATCACGGGTAGGGGCATGCGTTCGCACAGGGGTAGGGGATGGGGCAGTGCGTTCGCAAGAAGAACTGTGCAATCGCACAGTACAAATCCGGGGGGGCCTGAGCTTGCACTGTGCGATCGCGGATAGGGCCGTGAATTGAAATTCCAGACGCACCAGCAATGAAAAACCAGCAGTTTATTTCAAGTGTAAAACACCTCGTGGCCTATTCGGAACTCACCCGAGCCCTCGGGGCTCTAAACAAATCATGCACGAAAGTCTAAAAACATCATGCGGACTTGCTCGTGCGATAAAATCATGAAAATAACATGTAAATCTATTAATTAAACCTCAAAACTCTTAAAGTTCATAATTTCTCAACCGGATGTCTGAATCACATCAAACGAACTCCGTTTTTCACCAAATTTCACAGTTAACCTCTGAATTTCATAACAAAGTTATACCGGGCTCCAGAACCAAAATATGGACCCGATACCAATGATTTCTAGTATTATTTCTTTTCTTTAATTCATGAACATTTCAGCAAAATAATTTCTTTTAAAAATTGATTTCTAAGGCTTGGGACCTCGGAATTCATTTCCGGGCATACGCCCAAGTCCTATATTTTACTGCGGACCTCCCGGGATTGTCGGAACATGGTCCGTTTACTCAAAATCTTGACCAAAGTCAACTTTTATCAAATTTAAATTCTAAAAATAACTATTTCTCATATTTCCACATAAAAGCTTTTTGGTTTCACGCCCGGACTGCACACGCAAATTGAGGTATTTACTTTTAGTCTTTTTATGGATATTAAGCATGAAATGGAGTCTAATTTTATAAAATGACCCCTTGGGTCATCACACCGATGCACACGGCCCACAATAATAGTATCTCCTATCGGAATCGACACATGAACAGATGTAACTAAAGACTCACGGGGCATATCCAGAAAATGGGCAAAATATGATGAAATATAGAAATACGTGGAACCAGGATCAAATAAGACCAAAGCATCTCAGTGACAGACTAAGACAATACATTTGATCACTGCATCTGAGGCCATAGCATCTGGCCTGGCTGGAAGTGCATAAATACGAGCCTGACCTCCACCTGCACGACCTTCCCCTCTAGGGCGACCCCTAGCTGTCTGACCCCCACCCCTAGCTGTCTGGGGGGTGGTGAAGTAACTGGAGTTGAAGTATAAGGCTGACCCCTCTGCTGAGAAGACCCACCAAGGCAACGAGGGCACTGCCTCCATACATGCCCAAACTCTCCACACTCGAAAAAACTCCCTGGAGCTGGAGAGGGAGACTGAAAGGAACCCCTGGCACCAGAATAGCCACTAGAAGAACCATGCATAGAGGAACCCTGAACTGATAGTGCTCTGGATGATCTCTGGGATGGAAGGGAACTGAACGAAGAACGGTCCGGATGAGAACTGCGGGGACCATGCTCCGAAGATGCACCACTATAGGCTGGGCGGACTGGCTGAGGAGGCCTAAATGAACGGCCTCTACCATGCTGAAACTGTCCCCTGGAAGGAGCACCGCTGAAACTACCAGATCCACGAGGCCTCTTTTCCTCCCTCTCCTCTCTCTCCTGGTGGCGAACTGACTCAATATCTCGAGCAATATCAGTAACCTGCTCGAAAGTATCACCTGAAACTCTCTCTCTCTGGTTATCAGAATACAGAGCTGATAAGTGAGGCCATCCACGAACCTCCTAATCCTCTCTCTCTAAGTAGGAACCAACTCTGAGGCATGACCGGCTAGCTCTGAAAACCTCATCTCATACTGCGTCACTATCAATTCACCCGGACGCAGCTGCTCAAATTTCCTACGCAACTCCTCTCTGTGAGACTAGGGAACATACTTCTCTAAGAATAGAGTGGAGAAATGCTGCCAAGTAAGGGGTGCTGCACCAACAGGCCTACGCCTCTTGTAGGACTCCTACCAATTGAATGCAGCTCCTGAGAACTGGAATGTAGTGAACGAGACCCCACTGGTCTCTAATATCCCTGCAGTACGAAGCATCCTTTGACACTTGTCTAAGAAACCCTGGGCATCCTCGCCCTCAGCACCACTGAATGTCGGAGGCTGAAGTCTACCAAATCTCTTCAACCTGCACTGCTCGTCATCTAGCATGGCTGGAACCACAAAATCTTGGGCAGGTGCAACCGGCTGAACTTGAACTGCCTCCAGGGTCTAAAGCCCCTGAATAACCTGCTTAGGTGTCTGGGCAGCTGGAGTTTGAGTTCCTCCCCCGGCCTGAGAAGTAGCGGCAGTAGAAGAAACAGCGACTGCCCGTGCAAGGCTGGTGCACACAGTCAAAATCTGAGCCAGAGTCTCCTGAAGAACCGGAATCAAAATAGGCACTGCTGGTGCCTGAGCCTGTCTCGCGAGAACATCTGCGGCGGGGACCTAATCCTGAGCAATAGGTGGGTATACGGGTACTGCTTCAGCTGCTGCACGGACTGCACCCCTAACTCTACCACGGCCTCGACCTCTCGTTGGTCTAGCTGGTGTCCGGTCACCCTGATCGGTCGCGCGACTCCTCACCATCTGTGAGAGAATGAAAACAAAAGAAGTTTAGTTCTAGGAAATCAATAGATTTGCACGACAGAATTCAAGAATGTGAGATTTTTCCTAAGGGTTCTGTAGACTCTCGAAGATAAGTACAGACGTCTCTGTACCGATCTGCAAGACTCTACTAAACATGCTCATGACCGGTGAGTCCTATATAACCTAGGCTCTGATACAAACTTGTCACGACCCCAAATCCTAAGCTGGCCGTGATGGCGCCTATCATAATACTAGGCTAGCCAATCTACCGCAAATTAACATAAAGACTTTCCATTAAATTCAAAACTATTCAATATTCCATAAAATTCTTCCGGTTTAATAGTTTAAAGCAACAAGACTAATAAAATACTTACACAATGCCCCAAAACCTAGAATCGTCATGAGAATCTATAAACAATACAACATACTACTATTCCCTTAATACAACCAGTTCTAGGAAATGATATCAAATAACAGGATAAGAAGGGAAAGAGGGCATGCTTCGGACGCCAAACAGCTACCTCTAGATCCCGAACAAAGCTCCAAGAGAATGCGAAAACAGCTAGCGCTCAGACACAGCACTTGAATCTGCACACAAGGTGCAGGGAGTAATGTGAGTATGCCAACTCAGTAGTAATGAGAGTAAATAATGTCTAAGGCTACGAAACAAGTAAAGACAGTCATCAATGCACAGTAAATGAAGCCTTTCCTTCAGAAAACATAGATACAATATCTTGTAACATTTACAAATCGCTTGCAGAAAAATATCTTTTGAAAATGTACCCTTTTTCACAATTTCCGTAGAAATCAAAATGGTTTAGTATATGAAAAAGATAGAGTTCATAAACAGTCCTTCAGATGAAAACATGTATCATAAACAACCCCTTGGGAATATCATCACTTAGCATGCCTCATAATCACTCAATCGGCCTCACTCAGTCAGAAATCTCTCAAAGCCACTCGGGCTATCAAATAAATGGGGTACTCGACCTAAAATATCATTTTATATCACAAAAGTAGTGTAAATGAGACTGAGTTTCAAAATCAGTTAAACAGAAAATGACTGAGTGTAAATCATAACTCAACACAGTGAGGAATAGCAGTATAAAGCCCCCAAGGGGTCCAAACAGGTCAGCACAAGGCTCCAAACATGGCGTACAACACAAAATATAATAATAGTCTTAAAACATGAATATCTTATGAAGTAGAATCAATACGCAACTTAATAGTTGCCATGGGACGGACCAAGTCAAAATCCTCGAACCGTGCGTGTCACACACTCGTCATCTAGTATGTGTTCCACTCCAAACAGTGATAGAAATGTGAAGTCCGGGGTTTCATACCCTCAGGACAAGTTTTACATTCATTACTTACCTCAAACCGGCCAAAATACTAATCTGCGATACTCTTGCCTCTCGAATTGGCTCCTGATTGCACCGAATCTAACCAAAACTAGATTAATACCATCAATATATGCTAGGGAGACGAAACCCATTCGAAAATTATCAAAATTAAGCACAAATCCCGAAATTGGCCAAACCCAATCCCTCGGGCCCATGTCTCCGAATTCGATAAAAATCAAAAAACTAATATACTTATCCTTCCACGAGTCTACCCATATAAAATACATCAAAATCCAACCACAAATGGACCCTCAATTCCTCAATTTAAAGTCTCCAATTCCCAAGCCCTAAATCTCCAATTTAGTCACTAATTTTCCATAAATTTCACCCCTAATCAGTTAAATAATACCATAGAAATGAGTTTGAGGTCCAAAAATCTTACCTCCACGAAGTTCTTTTGATTTCCCCCTTCAAAACCCTCTCTCAAGCTCAAATCCGTATGAAAACTTTGATGAAATAACCCAATTTCGCGAAGGTTAGTATTTATACTCTCTGTCCAGTGAAACCGCACCTGCGGTTTATTAACCGCACCTGCGGAAACCGCTCGTAGGTGCGGATTCCTACTTAAACTAAAAATCCGCATCTGCAGCCTTCTACACGCACATGAGGTCCCGCAGGTGCGATCCATCTTCCACACCTGCGCTTCCAGGCCAGGTTCCAATTTTTCGCATCTGCGCAAGCCTTCCGCACCTGCGGCTCCCCGTCCGCAGGTGCAGCCACACTAGAAGGCCTGCACCAGCAGCCATTTACTGCATTTTCCCAACTTCCAACCTTCCAAAATCATCTGAAATAAATCCCGAGCCCCTTGGGGCCTCAACCAAAGGTACCAACAAGTCATAAATGATCACCCGGACTTAGTCGAACCCTCGGAACACCCAAAATAACACCGCAACATAAAATCAATCCATGATTCAAGCTCAAGGATTATCAAACTTTCTAAAAATCACCAACGATGCCGACACTACCCAAAACTCGTCTGAATGACCTAAAAATTTGCACACAAATCCGAAATGATGCTACGAACCTGTTCCAACTTTTGGAATTCCACTCCAACCCCGATAGCTAGTTTTCCACTGCCGACCAAAAATTTCCAAAAACTCAATTTCGCCAATTCAAGCCTAATTCTACTCCAGACCTCTAAACCACATTCCGAACACACTCCTAAGTCCCAAATCACCTAACGAAGCTATCCGACCTCTAAAATATGCATTCTGAGGTCGTTTACCTAATAGTCAACTTTCGATTAACTTTTCCAACCATAAGGCTAACTTAAGAGACTAAGTGTCTCATTTCTCACCACGACCACTCCGGACCGAACCAACCGACCCAACACATTTCAAATAGGCTAAGCAATACATGACAAAGCAAAAATAAGGGAAACGGGGCAAATCTAATGGAACGACCGGCCGGATCGTTACAGACTACAAGGTGGAACTGTAAAAATGTAGCAAGAGTGATGGGTTCAGCATCAAGAAAGCTTATGTATCTTTTCAACCACAATATCCGAAGGTACATTGGAAAAATTTCACTATGGAGGAAAGGCAGTTACCTAGACACCAGTTCATCTTGTGGTTAGCCATCAGACAGAGACTTGCAACTGTGGACAGACTAGAGAAATGGGGGATAATGTTCCAATGGATTGTTCAATGGGAGTTACAGAATCATTAGCTCGTATGTTATTTGAATGAAATTATGCAGGATATATCTGGACTTCTTTACTAAGATGGATGGGTGAAAACAGACTTCCTAAGACATGGAATTAGGAAGTACATTGGTTGTCTAAGAGGTGTCGAGGAAGCAGAGCTAAAGAACAGGTACTGGCATGGCTCTTTGCTGCAACAATCTACCATATATGGAGTGAACGAAATGCCAGAAGATCTCCAAAAGAAAGGAAGGAGAGTCAACAGAGGCCTAGAGAAATTAGTCTCCAACTACACATCAGAGGACAGAATTAGAAGCATTGGAGGACGATATTAGGTGGGTTAAATAGTTATCCTAGCTAAGGGTTGATAGTTTGGATGTAAATACAAAAGCTAATACTCTTAGATAGATAGAAATAGAGATGACTAGTTCTTGAGCCCAAATGGAACTAGTGGATGTAAATATACAAAATTGGTTGAATAAATTTTTTTACTTTGACCAAAAAAAAAGTAATAGTAATAGTACTAATAATAATAATAGTAATACAAATAATAGTAATAGTAATAGTAATACTAATAATAAATAATAGTAATAATAATAATAGTAATAATAGTAATAGTAATAATAATAGTAATACTAATAATAATGACAGTAATAGTAATAGTAATATTAATAATAATAGTAATAGCAACAACAACAACAACAACAACAACAACAACAACAATAATATGTAAAATAAAAATAAATAATAATAGTTTGGATTAGCTAATTTTCAAGAGAAACGTAATACTTTAAAGAACAGTGAAATTGTCTTCAAATACCACACTTTAATGCTTGTTACTGCTAGGGTACCACACGAAATAAAGTTTTTAGGACAACTTTTGTGGCGACAACCGTAGTCGCTAGTAAAAGCATTCATATTGTAACGTTCCGACCGATCGTTTTGAGTATTTGCACTTCGCTTGGTAGTTCGAGGGCATGATTAGCCATGTATGAAGTATTATGACTTTTGTAAATTGTCGGTTTTGGTTTTTAGGTTATTCAGAATCGACTTGGAAGAATGAATTTCATTGTTGAAGCTTTAAGTTGAAAGAATTGACCAAGTTCGACTTTTTAGCATTTGACCTCAAATTTGAGTTTTGATGGTTCCGTTAGGTTTGGATCGTGATTTTGGACTCAGGCGTATGCCAGAATTTGCATTTAGATATTTCTAGAAGGTTTCGGCACAAATTGGCGAAAGTTAGAAATTTGAAGGTTTAAAAAGTTCATAAGTTTGACCGGGAGTTGATTTTGAGGATATCGGATTCAGTTTGTGTTCGGGAATTGGAATAGCTTTTTTATGTTATTTGGGAGTTTTGTGCAAAATTTTAGTTCATTCCGAGTTGATTTCATATGTTTTGGTGCAAGTTTTGGAAGTTGAAAGTTCAAAATTCATTTAAGTTTGATTTGAGGTGCGATTCATCGTTTCGATATTGTTATGCGTGATTTGAGGCCTAGAGTAGTTTCGTGTTATGTTTCGGAACCTGTTGGTATATTGGGACGGGGTCCCGAGTGGTTCGGAAGAGTTTCGGACGAGGTTCGGTTCGTTTGGAGCCTTGTTGATGTTGTTGGAATTTTTGGCTACTGGTGTCTCCGCACCTGCGCATAAGGGACCGCAGGTGCGTGCTCGCAGAAGTGTGGAGTTGTTCGTAGAAGCGACCTGGGGATAGATTGGCTTGGGAGGCTTCACAGAAGCGGCTCGTCGTGCGCATAAGCGAACCACTGCATCGCTGAAGCGGCCACTGCTGACCAAGGCTGTCTCGCATATGCGGCTTTAGTTTGCAGAAGCAAAGGTCGCAGGTGAGACCTATTTTCTGCAAATGCTGAAACGCCGGGCAGAAAGGGTTGGCCATTTTTATCACATATTGTGCTATAGACTACGGAATTGGGCGATTTTGGAGGCATTATCACAAGGACTGCGCTAAGTGTTCTACACTCAGTTTTGATTATATTTCACGAATCTATCTTCATTTTTTGCAATTAGTGGATGAATTTAAAGACAAACTTAAGGAATTTTGTCTAAACATTCATAAAGCAATTTTTTGAGTTTTGAACATCGATTCGGAGTCGGATTTGAATGAAACTAGTATGGTTGAACTCGTAGTTGACTGGGTTGTCGGATTTTGTGAGTTTAACCGGGTTCCGAGGTACGGGCCCAAGTTTGTCTTTTGAGTTGATTTTATACTTTTGACTAAGGATACGACCTTTATCGTTTGGAATTGTTTCCTTAAGCATTATTTGATGCATTTGTAATGTTTTTGGCTAGTTTCGAGTCGTTCAGAGGTCGGTACGCGTGGGATAGTATTTTTTTGGAACATCGCTTGACTTACTCGGTATTGGATTTAGCTTGTCCGGGGTAAGTAACACTTCTAAACTTGGTGTTGATGTTATGAAACCCCGAATTAGGTGTTATGTGATTGATGTTCAGGTGACGCGCATGTTAGCTGATGGACGTCTGGGTGTGCACCGTGTGAATTGTGATTTACATGATTCCGTGGAACTAAGTAACTATCTTATCTAAACATTTTTACTACATCATATGTGTTAGAGCACTTGAGCTGTAAATCATACTAGAAATCATGTTTAGGCTATATGTCGGTATTATTGGGACCCACATTGGTTGTTCTTTGGTGTTGAGTTATTTTCTTAATTGCAGTTATGTACTCAGTCGCATTCATATTTTCATATCATATTTCAGTCTCTGTTATCGTATATTGTCACATCTCGTACCATTGATTAGGGGTGCTTAGCATGAGTGTTATGAGCCTGAGAGACTAGAGATATTGATGACTGAGTGAGGTCGAGGGCCTGTTGTGAGCAATATTTATGAGATTGGGCTGCACGTCGCAATAGGCCTTACTGATTCATGCCAGGATTTGTCTTATTATATCACTTAGGCTGGATCGGCCCCTCCGGAGTCTGCACACCCACAATTGGCGCAATTGTTAACAATCATTTGCAATGGGCTAGATCTGCCCTTTTTCATTTGCATTGGGCTGGATGTGACCCGGATTATTTGCAATTAGATTCATTTGCACTGGGCTGGATCTGCCCTGGTTTATTTGCATCATGGGCTGGATCTGCCTTGGTTTATTTGTATTTGGGCTGGACCTGATCTGTACAGTACTGAGTGAGAGAGTGTGCTGCGTATTGAGCATGATGAGTGAGAATATGGGGTAGAGAGATTGAGTACTCTGAAAGTGTGAGTACATGAGTTTATCATTTAGATGCATTGCATTTGAAATACGTACTTGAGATACATGCGTAGAGATGCATTTCCTGTTGCTACCCGGCTTTGGTGACATTCCTGATTTCACTTTTATATTGACATGTAGGCATAGAGATATGTTTTCCTCATGCTATCTGAAAATGAACATCTTATTTATTGTTGAAAGGTTTATGAGAAAAATCATAGTTTTAAAACTTATTCATATGTATTGGTATTTCTGGTGAAAGATTTGGGATTTATTGTTATACCTGAAAGGCATGCGTATCTTTCTGTAACTATGAATGAGTTGAACATCTTACCTCTTAGTTATATTCATGTCCACTTTATTATTGTTGTTATGACTTTTGCTGGTTATTGGAGTTGGACGCTAACCCTTTGTCCCAACTCGTCACTACTTTCAATCTAAGGTTAGGTTTGTTACTTATTGAGTAAATGGGGTCGGTTATACTCATACTACACTTCTGCAGATGTAGATGTTGGATGTTGATGTTGCTATGCACGGCGGGAGCTGTATTTGAAGATGTACCCGCGTTCCGGTCATAGCTGCCTCTTGATCTTGGTAGCTTTAGGATTTTAAATTTGTTCTTGTATATTTTCAAATAAATGATGTACTTTATTTCATACCACCTTTATAAATTATATATCTTAGAAGCTCATGATTTGTACTACCAGCCCTTGGGAAATGTATAAAGGCTCAGTTATTTTTATCATTCATTTATTTCAATAAATCTCATTAAATTGGATAGTTGTTAATTGACTTATCTAGCTGGTGGGATTAGGTGCCATCACGACTAGTTGGATAGGTCGCGACAGATACAAGGTGCTCTTTTACAATAGCAACCTACTTTTCAGTAACGATTTACTGTGACGACTCAGGTACTCGCTACTGAAAGTAGTGCTTTATATACCTAAAATCTACTTTGTGGTGCATTTATTTTTTTTAGTCGCCACAAAAGCAAAAAAAAGAAACAATAATAATAATGCAAAAGAGGCAGATGCACATTCAAATTAATCCAAGCCTTGGCAAAAAAATTTCGCAGCAACTCATATGTAAAATAAAAATGATTTGAATTACCCAATCCATCAATTTTTAAATACTTTGGTTGCGATTAGCGGCCACAAATTTTTTCAGTCAAAATGGGTAATGAAATTTAGTACATATAGTGGCGATTAAATTATTGCGGCCACTAATTTCACTTTTGGGGCAAACTTTTTAGGGGCTTTTGCATCCGTATCCACTTTTTGTGCCACATTTTAACTTATACCCGCTTTGTAAATAAAATTGCATTTGTACCCGCTTTTGCGCATAACTTCAGCATGCGGGGCTGAAGTAGCAAAGGCAATCACGCAAAACTTCAGCATTCTAGTATACGGGCCTGAAGTAGCTTGCGAGCTGAAGTTCCCTAGTTATAAAGACAAAAACTTCAGCATACGGGGCTGAAGTTCCCCCAGTTACACTGGGGGACTTCAGCTCTAGAGCTAAAGTTTTTGTCTTTGTAAATGGGGAACTTTATGTTGAAGTTCCCCAGTTATAAAGACAAAAACTTCAGCATACGGGCTGAAGTTCCCCCAGTTACACTAGGGAACTTCAGCTCTAGAGCTGAAGTTTTGTCTTTTGTAAATGGGGAACTTCAGCATACGGGGCTGAAGTTCCCAAGTTATAAAGACCACAACTTCAGCATACGATGTTGAAGTTCCCCATTTACAAAGACAAAACTTCAGTATACGGGGCTGAAGTTCCCCCAGTTACACTGGAGAACTTCAGCTCTAGAGCTGAAGTTCTCCAGTGTAACTGGGGGAACTTCAGCCCCGTATGCTGAAGTTCCCCATTTACAAAAGACAAAACTTCAGCTCTAGAGCTGAAGTTCTCCAGTGTAACTGGGGGAACTTCAGCCCCGTATGCTGAAGTTTTGTCTTTATAACTGGCGAACTTCAGCTTAACTGGTGAACTTCAGCTCAGCGAGGGAAGGGGGAGCTGAAGTTATTTAAAAAGTGGGTACAAGTTAAAAGTTTTTAAAAGAACGGGTATAGATTAAATGGAGGCGACCAAATAGGGTACCACGTGCAATATTTACGACTTTTTAAAGTCGCAAGGAAAGCCCTTACATTAGAGGCAATTAAAAGAGTTGCCCCAAATCGCAATTTCTTATATAATTTATTTACACAATCAAGTCACTTGCTAGATAATTAATTTATATCTTTTAATAAATATTAATTAATAAATTGCCAAGATAATTAGTTGCTTTTATAGATTAAATTTATTGTTTAGAAAAAATATTACACTGTTTGTATATATAGCTTCATCCAAATAAATAAACTTTATAAATAGCATATATCCTGCGAGATTTCACGAGATTTATCAATGCTCTGTTAAGGAATGGTTTTCTAGAAAAATCAAATATTTTCTTTAATTTGGAAAAAAAAACAATCAAAATGTTTCAAACTTTGATCCTCTTAGTAGTTATAGAAAAGGGAAAAGGGCAAAAAATTTAATATTTTGCTAAATTGAGAACTTATCTCTTCCTAGTTGTTCACATTTTGGCTTCTCAAAGAGAATCAGATCTCTATAGTTAACTTTGTTGTTTCTTCCTATTTTGCAATATAAAATTAATACGTTAATATTTGATGTTTCTACCCATTTTGCAATAAAATTTAATAGGATAGGAGAAATTCACACCATAGAATTAATTACAAGATTGTAATAAGTGGTGAACATATTCAAAAACAATTCAAGCAATGAGCAAAATTCACTTGATATACTGAAGTTCTATACCAATGGAAAACTTCCTCCATTTTTACCTTTTGATATCAATTATTTTCTCTATTCTATTTGTAGTTTTGGCCAATGCAAAATCTCTATCACCTCTTAACTCCGCTTATATTATGCAAGCTAGAGAAAGATTTATATCACTTGATCCATTTAAGCTTCAAGATCCTCCGACTCGTTGCATCAAAGTAGCTATCATAATAAGAACTTGTGTTGTATTAAACCTCAATTAGCTAATTAAGGAGCAGAAAATTACGCGTGATGGACCTTTTTAGAACCAACGTTTAC